>JASGAU010340256.1:0-12156 GCA_030220045.1 Australoheros facetus
TTTGCCAGAATCGCTTCGATGCCGTCCGAAAGTCTTTTTCCATAGCCTCACCAAACTCCTCCCACACCCGAGTTTTTGCTTCAGCCACTGCCCGAGCTGCGTTCCGCTTGGCCTGCCGATACCTGTCAGCTGCCTCTGGGTTCCCACAGGCTAACCAAACCCGATAAGACTCCTTCAGCTTGATGGCTCCCTTCACCTCCGGTGACCACCATCTGGTTCGGGGGTTACCACCACGACAGGCACCAACCACCTTGCAGCCTTAGCTCTGAGCAGCAGCCTCAAAAATGGAGGTGCGGAACATGGTCCATTCAGACTTAATGTCCTCAGCCTCCCTCGGAATGCTGTCGAAGTTCTGCCAGAGGTGGGAGTTGAAAATATCGTGGACTGGGGCTTCTTCCAGGTGTTCCCAACGCACCCTTACAACACGTTTAGGTGAACCAGGTCTGTCCAGCCTGCCACCTGATCCAACTCACCACCAGGTGGTGATCAGTTGACAGCTCAGCTCCTCTCTTCACCCAAGTGTTCAGAACATACGGCCGCAGATCTAGTGATACGATTACAAAATCGATCATCGACCTGCAACCTAGGGTGTCCTGGTGCCACGTGCACTTATGGACATCCTTATGTTCGAACATGGTGTTCATTATGGACAAACTGTTGTTTGCACAGAAGTCCAATAACAAGACACCATTCCGGTTCAGATCGGGTAGGCCGTTTCTCTCAATCACGCCCCTCCAGGTCTCACTGTCATTGCCCACATGAACAATATAACATTATAGTTTCCATTTAAATATCCTGTCACATTTGACCTCTGATCTCACTTTTAAATGTGCCTAAAGAAATGTCTTTAAAGAAAGTATTGTCAAGAGGAGAATTGACTATGTAGTTAGTTATGAATATACTGTAGTATAACATTATATAATAAGCTCAAGTTATTCATATCCAGTTATTCATAAATATCCATGCCTTACTCCTACTGTACATAAACAGCTGTCATGCTACCTTATCACAGACACTGCACTCCCAAGTTTTATATGTGTATAGATTTAGATGTGTATATAGCCAAATTATCTCTTTAGTTTTTATATTTTTATGCCTTTAGTGTATGTTATTTTGGTTTGGTTTTATTCATTTAAATGAAACGGTTGCAGCTGTAACAACAGAAATTTCCCTCTGGGATCAATAAAGTATTTTAAATGTGCAAAACAAGATGATTAAAAACAAACTATTTGACAACGGAGGGGATATTTTTTTTTTTTTTTTTTGAAAGAATGGGGATTATTCACAACACTGCACCTTAAACTGTGGATTACTCAGGTTTCGTGTGACTTTAATGTCGACCCACAAAAATAATAAATAAATAAATCTGTGCCCACTCCCCTTTAATGCAGTCCGCCGTGCCTCTAGAGTGTTGTGTCGGAGACAGTCTGCTCCAGTGTCTCCTCCGGTCCGGCTAACATTAGCTGTCTCACCCGCTTGGCTCCGAAGCAAATTTAGTGATTACATATGTTTTATAGGCCGGACAGCGTTAACACTAAACGTCGGATGGTAACCACAAAGGCGTAACTGGAACGGGTAGCCGTCAATGCAAAGACAGAGGGTGAGCCTAAAGAAGTAACGTTAGCAGAAAAAGGTGGTAGCTACTATCCAGCTAACTTAGCTTGGGCACATTTACACTGCAGTGACTGTTCTGCACCACTCATTACTCCGTAACTTTTTAAAATAAAAGACAATGGGATTTGTCAGCTGTTAAGCTTTTTTTTTTTTGTTTGTTTTTTTAGAGATAGTTCGGAGGGAAAGGCTACCTTTAATCCAATTTTATGAGAGAGCGATTGATTGAACCCCCTTAATTTACAACCTAATGCTAACTAGCGATTGTCAGTGGATGCTGAGATCTGCTTTGCTGTTTATTGATGTGTTAGCGCAGCCTTGGAGGAAACCTTATACAAGCTCACCACGCGGGTTTAAGATTGTGGGTTAATCTTGCTGGACTTCTTGAGTAGTAACAATAGTTCTCTGTTTTGGGGTCACTTTATAAGGGACTATAAAACAAAAGTGGAAAAAACCCCAGTTTTCAGAGTTGTGCATTTCTGAAGCCAGCGTTTTGCATCTTATGGTCAATTTAATAATCTCTAACCATCCCTGAAGTATGATATGTGATCTGTTTACCAATTTATCCCCACAGATCCATGGCAAAGTGGCTGAAGGACTACTTGAATTTTGGCAGCAGGCGTGATCCTCCACAACCCCCGAGGCCAGATTACAGTGAGAGTGAGATTTTGAGGGCCTACAGAGCTCAGAAGGAGCTAGATTTTGAGGACCCGTACCAACACTCTGATAAGGAGCACCAGAATGGCGGTTTTGGCTTCTGTAATGCTACTGTGAGCATTCCCTCTTTCCCTGCATTTGGTTCAATGCCTAATGGTGGGGAGGTATGACCCGCACTCTTTTTGCAGTCTTGTGTGATTGCAACTTATGTTTCAAAAACCACATTACCTCACCCTTTTATGTGTACATGTTCCAAAAGATATATGTGCATGTTTGGGTGATGTTTGATTCGTGATCTAATGTGTTTGGCCTCCATGTCTTTTGTTTAGGTAAAAGTTGTATCTCCAAAACACAGACTGATTAAAGTAGACTCTCAGGAGTTTGGTCGCTGTAAAATCCCTCTGAGTCCTGTGACTGTTCAAGAGGAACCTGTAAGCATTGTTTTCTTATTGTTATTGCAAATACAATCACAGATAACAATACACCTAATGTATTTTGTTATTGCATTGCATTTGTGTAATGTCCTTTATTTGTGTGCGCCCCCCACCACCACTAAGGTGGTTCCCTCTGCCCCAGCAGCGTCAGAGGCTGACACAGATTACGCTGATCCATTTGATGCACATCCACACCCAAGAGCTGGAATAAACCGGGAGCCCAAATCTGCACCAGCAGATTGCTGTAGTTACATGGAACCATTTGAGGCCCAAAGAATCATTTCAGGTTTGTTATAAGATCTTTATCTCACATAAATGTTGTAACTTATATAGGGTGAAAGTGCTAACTCTGTCCATTTTCATAATTTGTGTTATCTTTCACAACCTATGAAGTTTGGATTAATTCTCGCTGTACATTTTATTGGGGTTATTTAAATACAAGGTGCCATATAGTACATGAAAACTAACATATGCCAAAGACTGAAAACATTAAGGGGGTATGATGCAGCATCTCCTAGGCACTGCTTAGTTTTCATTTGATGTGATGAAAATTTAAAGTCTGGGAAAACTTGTGTTGAAATTGAACTGGTATTTGGATACATCAAGTTTCAAAATTCATTTTGAGATTCAGTAATTCTTAGTTACTCCCAAACTTGCAGAGGTGATATGAGAGAGATTAGGAATTAGATAAACAGAAGAAAATGGATGCATGGATTTTACATACAGATGTAAAGGTGCATCAGTGCTCCAGTAATAATACTATTTCTGTGCTTTTGTTGTAAATTCTCCAGAAAGTTTTCACACTCTGTTTCCTGTGCAGAGCTGCAGCACAGCATGATGGCCAACAGGTCTGGGAGTGGAGATGGCAGCCAGTTATATGATAATCCGTATGAGGATAGGCCTCGGCAGCATCATCGAGCTGCTCCACCTCAGAACATTCAGGGAGGGCTGTTAGAGGACAAGGAGAGCAGGCTGCCTCAGGACGATGAGAGGCCAGCTGATGAATATGACCAGCCGTGGGAGTGGAAGAAGGACAACATCTCTAAAGCCTTGGCAGGTAAATTGGGAATTTCCTGGTATTACAATTCTGTGCCTATTTGTCTTGAACTTTGCGTTTTCTCTGTGTCCATAGTTCAGTTTGAAGGGGCAGAAAGGGAACGCTCACGGGCTCAGACAGAACAGTCCAGGCTTACTAAGACAGGCACTACATCTACCACATCAGAGGCAACTACACTCCGTCTTGTAGGTGACATACCTCCTCTCCTGGGGGAGAGAGTGGATCCATTTCTGCCGCTGGAGAAGCAAGTGTAAGTGAACAGTTGCAGTCTTAAGTAATAATGTCAGCATTAAAAGTTTTCTTTGCAGTTCCTGTTAATAGCAGTCTTTTCTTGCACAACATGACCTTATACTTTTATCTTGCTTCTCAGCAATTCTGTTTCTTTTCCCTGTAAGTGAAGTAACTTCCTCAAAATGTAAATTGTTTTCAGTCTCATGATCTTATCAAGACCTATCCTCTTATGTAATAACAAACTAAACTTTATACAGGCTGGCTACATTCTCATAGCTATAGATATGTGCACATAACAACAATGGACAATAGTAATGTCCAGATGACCACAGTGAGAACACAACAAAACAGATTTTTTTTTTTGCCTAGTTAATTTTTCCTCATATTCACAAAGTATATTGTTTTAATACAGTTGTTCCAACTTATACAGGGACAAACAGGTTTTCAGGGACTAAATGAGACTGAAGTAGAAGGAAACGTTATGTACTGACAGCCATCCCAGACAAAACATACGTCATAAAGAAAATGACCATATTTTTACTTAATACATTCATCATAACATTTACTTTTTTTGAATGGAAACATCCAAAGATGAGCATCTGCACAGTGTGTGGCCTGAAATCAGAAATGTCTGGATCCAGATGTCTGGAAGCTGTTTAATATGTGCAGCTTTGCATTGGTGAGTGCATTTACATGTGGAAAACACAACCAACCACACTCGTCTGCAGGCAGGAAGGTTTACGTTTAAAAAATGATATGTGCATAAAGTGATGTGGAGTTTTTCAAAAAAACACACAAGTTATTAGTTACTAGTTTAAGCTATTGTATTTTGGACCTTTGGCAGTTTGGCTTTCTTTTCATTATTTCATTTCTCCCTGGAATGCAATTACATATGGCTCATATGCACTGCTGCCAGGGATTCACATTCACACTATACCTGTTAATTCAAGGGTCATGACTTAAAAAAACTTTTTTTTTCTTTTTTTTAAATAATTTTGCATTTAGTTATGTAAGAAATAAAACACATTCAGTGCATTTGTTATACCTCAGTTATATTCATTTTGTGTTTTGGTCCATGTAAACCTTCTTTCATTGCTTACAAGAAAGTAGAAAATGTGAAAATATTTAAGTCTGTGTTTTGCTGTCCTCCTGCTTGCCTACAGGTGGTACCATGGAGCCCTGAGCCGCGCTGAGGCGGAGAGTCTACTGACTCTGTGCAAGGAGAGTTCCTACCTGGTGAGGAATAGCCAGACATGCCGGAATGACTTTTCTCTCTCTCTAAGGTAAACATGTGCCTTTTTATGCTTCCAAGTATAAAAAAAAAAAAATCCCCATCATGTTGTCTCTTAAAGAGGAATTCCCTTGTGTACGTCACTGTACTGCACTGTGCCCTTTCCAGATTAACTGATCCAATTTTTCCCCCTCATTTCGGTATTGTTGCTCTGTTCCCACTCTGTCACATAAATTATGTCACCGTTTCCTACCTCTATAATCAGTGTTCTAGTCTGTTTTTTAGTCTGTTTGATAACCAGCATGGAAGCAGCTGCTTGGAAAAGATCATAGGCCTGCTGAGAATTGCTCCCATTCTCACATTTGCATTTTTTTTGAAGCAGTGAGCAGAAGAGCACAGGAATTTGTTTGCATTGCATATTTTACTAAAATGTGTTATACAAATCCTTTGGATAACACATTGTTTTTTTTGTTTTGTTTTGTTTTTCACTGAACATATGTATGTAACCACTGATCAAATCAGGTAACAAAATATATATGTATATTACACACGATGCGGCTGCAAATGGAGAAAAGGAAAGCAGGTCCAATCTTTTACACATGAATTGATTGCCGATCAGTGATTTGATGCGTGTTTGAACATTCGTGAAGTTTAAGAGGTCCTATGGTTACATGGTTAAAAGCTCTAACAAACTGGATGTTGCATTCAAAATAAAAGCGCACAATTCAAATGCTCTAGTTTGCCTTTATAACACAAGCATGTGGGACTAAATAAGCCTATATTTCTAGATAGTGAAGAGATGGCAAATACAAGGCAAGAAAGATGCAAAAAAGATGCAAAAAGAGTCCCCTTGCATTGTGCTCATTGAAAAGGACTCATTCAGACTGATGGCAACGTATTGCAATCTGTCTGTATTTATAAATTAGATAGCAATCACAGTAGGTAACAAATTTCCACTTTTGTCTTGTTTTTAGGTTTAAACTGTTTTTCTAGTTTTGTACGTGTAAACAAACCAAAAATTTTTTTTATTTTGGATTCCCAAAACTTTGCTTTTGTGGTTCGGACAGTTCGGACAAACTTATTTTCCCCATACAGTGCCAGTTATTAGTGTTTTTTGCTTAGGTTTTTACCTTTTGTCAAGCTGTTTTCTCTTCAACAATTGGCTATTAAAAAAAAGGCAAAAATGTTCAATGAAAAGAAAAAATAGCTATAATTAACTAATAGTAATAGCTATTTGGGGGCAAAAATCATTCTAAAATCCACAAAAGCAAAGTGTGACAGGAATAATGGACATTTTCTATTGTTTTACGATAAAAATAGTTAGAAAATAAAAATTCAATACAATCACCAGGTAGCCACTAGTTTCTTTTTGGAAATGCAAGGAGGTAGGTGTCCTATTTTTACTTGTGTAATCGAGCCATTAGCTTGCTCTGAATTAGGAGGTAGCTTTATCCAGCTGAGTGTTGGATGGTTTTCAGTTGAGCCGATTTAATGTAAGTGTGCTCAGCTAGTGTTATCTCAGGATGGTGGTGCATAAGATGAGCCCTCTTGTTCATAGTATTCCCAGAGTATATCCTTTGAGTACCTTGAAAAGCACTATATAAGTCTAAGGCAATATTATTATTATTATTATTATTATTATTATTATTATTATACAATATTATCACCCAAAATATCGCAATGCTATGCTGTATCGATTAAAAAAATTTTTGTTTTTGTTTTTCAAAATAAATTTGTGGCATAGTTGCATAAACTTGAATGCATTTGGGCTGAATACCTAAAAATGAGTTCAAAACATGTCAAAGCACATGGCAGTATTTTATATACATCTTCTTGTGTGAAGTGACTCTTTGGCCCAGTTTCCCATACAGGGATTATGTCTAATCCTGGACTAAATATTTTTTCCTATTGTGGTCTTCATTGACTTTTTCCTTTTAGTCTAGGACCATGCTTAATCCATGAACGGGAAACCGGACGTTTAAGTTTGTGAAGGATTTTTATTCTCATGTTTGACTTCCCTTTCAAAGTTTGACATTTAGAGTTTGAGGCTTATATATAAATATTTAAACAGTCAGCAGTGATTCTCAGTGAGACGGACTAAGATTGCCAACTTGTTTGAAAAAAAAAATACACCATAATAATATTGTGAACCCAATTCATAATTCACAGACTCAAGAACAGCTTCTTTGCCAGAGCAATCACCACCCTGAACCCACACACACAGCTGCTCTAACTGTGCAATACCCACATCTCTGGGCAATATTAATCATTTGTACTGAACAATATCTATCACTCCTATATTATGTAAGATCCAATATTCATCCACCAAGTGCAATACTCACCATCTTCATTATTATATGTATACACTTATTTTATTTTTTTTACAACGTATGTATTTTTATACATTTTATTTTCTGTATATTTTTAGAAGTTCTAATTTATATGTCATATTTTAGAAAGTTTGACTTTCTATTGCATGGCACTGAACAGGAGTGGCCCTCCAATCTCATTGTACATCCTGTATAATGACAATAAAGGTATTCTATTCTATAAGAAAATAATAGGCACAGGTGCTGACTGCTGATGAATGACAACTCGCCAGTTCCCCTTGTAATCCTCACTTTCACTGTTTTTTGCTGTTGTTGTTGTACTCAAAACTTTTTAATTAAGCAAACTGAATGGGCTGATTGTGTGCAGCAACAATGATAGCACAATAAGTATGCTGATCTGAGACTGCAGAAATACATCCATCACAGAAAACTGTGTGGCGCTTCGATTACTGTAGGAAATGTAACTTGACACGTTTGTTCCAGGTAGCAGCTTTGATAATTATAAGGTCTGACAAATTTTATAACTCACACACACACACGAACATTCATTCATGCTCTGTCAGTATACTAATTAACATTCCTGTCAGACAAGCCAAAACACATCTGCACTTTCTTTATATCAGGAGCTGCAAAGGCTTCATGCATATGAAGTTCACCCAGTCTGCAGACGGTTGCTATGTGCTTGGAGAGAACAGCCCTCCGTTCACGACCATCCCTGAGGTCATCACCTACTACACAACACACAAGCTGCCAATCAGAGGAGCTGAGCACATGTCCCTGCTGTATCCTGTCCCAGTGCAGACCCTCTGACGGTGACAGACACTGACTACCGATTTTCCTGGTGCTACTGAATACATCTATATTCTTAGTATTTAGCTATTTCTACCTGTTTCCTACATGCTACAACACTGCCATTCTACCTGCACAGCTTACAAGAGATTTGACTGTCTGGTGCCATCTTTTACTTTAATCCCTGTATCTACACTGGCAGCTTACAAGAGAGCTCAGTGCTTAAAGAACTTGTGAAACAGTATATCACTGAAATCCCTCTATTTTAATGCCATGGACTCTAGAAATTCAGCAATCATTGATAGTAAGATTGGTAGCTGAGTATGTCCATGTCACAGAGAAAAAGACAGAATCTAGTCTTGAGATGGTAGAATTTATGTATTCTTGCATGGAGTTTTGTCTTTATTGCGGTCAGATGTGACACAGACTTAAAGAATATTATTGGTGGGGTCGGGGTGGCCTTAGCTTGTGCCAATAATCCAGGTTTTTTTTTTTTTCTCCCCACATGAATTTCATGTTTTAAACTGACGCAAACGTCAAAGTGATTGGAGGGTTGGTGTGAGGATGAAAACTAGGTATAGAAGATTGAAAATGCAGTTGAAAGAGTGCTGTCACTGTAAACAGCATTGTTATATTTTTAAGTGTTAGTTACAATAATGAACCAAACACTACATATTTAACCCAGACCATCACTAGGCTCTGGAGTTTTCTCTCTGTGTTTCAGAGGCCTGTGAATGTTACTTCATGCTGTAGCCGTTTGCCCTGGAGTGTTCTAGGAGTGTTGTTCTTCCTGTTAATGTGTGAACAACGCAAAGTGACAATACAGTGTCAGTAACGTCACACAATAACAGGCTCCTGCAATAGTAGTTTAAGACAATAATAACTACAGTATTATACTGAAAGCTTGTGGCTTTGTGGACATGATTATCAAAGAAGCTTTGGTAGTTTATTTACTGTGCTGTTTTATAAGATTTTAAATGCTTGTTGAAAATAAAGGTTGTGTTTTCAGTTTGTCTCTGCATAGTCTTTTTTTTTGGGGGGGGGGTATTAATGTTTCACATTAGCTTCATAAAGAATGTCTTGGTAATTTTGGGCTTTTAATTATTTTAACTTTTCTTTTTCCAGGATGCAATGATTGTATAGAATACATCTTTTATGACTTAAAAAAAAAAACAAGAATTAAGTGCATGAGTTTTTATTTATTTGGGGTTTTCTCACACAGGGTCAGTTATGCATGCATGCTTAAATGAATGCATACACCCCTGCTAATATTTGGTTAAATATTGCACCTTGACCAGATACTTCTGGTAGCCTCCAACAAGCTTCTGGCAAATCTGGCTGGATATTTGACCACTCTGCTTGGGTGAAATAATTTAAATGGGTTGGTTTCCTAGCATGGCCCCGCCTTTTAAGCATAGTCCACAAAATTCCAATAGAGTTGATGTGGGAGCTTTGGAAAGGCCATTCTGGAAGCTGTTAACCTGCTTTACCTATTTCAGAACCAGTTTTGATGTGTGTTTGGGATCACTGTCCGGTTGGAACTCCCAGTTGTGTCAGAGTTTCAACTATAAAGCTGTTGATTTGAGGTAAAGTTGAAGAATTTGGAGGTAGTCCTCTTCCTTCATTATCCTATCCACTTTATGCAGTGCACCAGTTCCACTGGCATCAAAACAGCCCCAGAACATGATGCCGCCACCACCAAGCTTCACAGCTGGTACAGTGTTCTTAGGTTTGAAAGCCTCACCTTTACTGCTCTAAACATACTTTTCTTGTCATTGTGGCCATATAACTCATCTTTGTCTCGTCTGATCATGAAACATGAAACAAGGCATTTGGCTTGTCCACGTGGGCAACTGCAAAATTCAGTCTAGCTTGAAGGTGTGTGTATATATATATATATATACATACATATATATATATANTTTTTTTTTTTTTTTTGAGCCTTTATGTATATTTTTGACTGTCGATTATCAAAACTCTAAAATAAAGTCATTTTGGAAAGAACAATTAAAAGGAATCATTAAAAGGCACAAATTACCGTGGCATTCATGCACATGATTAGTGTATGTGAACCTCTGACTTCAAGTATATATAGTTTTAGTATTTTGGGAGCTGGAGTATGAGAGCTTCCAATGAGCCAAACTTTGCTGTAATTTTTAAAGTGGTCTTGAGCAATAATTGATGCCAAGATTTTTGTTGGGTACATTTTTGATGCACAAGATTAGAAATGAGTATAACAGAGGGACAGCTCAGGTTGAGCAGTTTGAAGACTAAGTTAGAGATGCAAGGCTGAGATGGTTTGGACATCTGCAGAGGGGAGAGTGGATATACTGGACAAAGAATGTTAAAGATGGAACTGCTAGGCAGGAGGAAAAGAGGAAGACCACAGAGGAGGGTCATGGATATAGTGAAGGAGGACATGCAGAGGGTTGGTGTGACAGAAGAGGATGCTTGGGATAGTGTTAGACAAACTTTAGGCACTTTGTTACTCGCAGCCTGGGTGAGGAAACTGAACAAAAGGAGGACAAGAAGTGGCAGGCCTAAAAAAAAAAATTGCAGCAGATGAACAGTATCTGAAAGTCATGTCCTTAAGAAATAGAAACAAATCCAGCAGAGACCTGACACAGGAGCTTCAGTTTATCCATCTACTCTTAACTAAAGGCTCATCAGAAATTATCTCAGTGGAAGGGTGGTGGTCAAGAAGCCATTCTTTCGGAAGTGAAACAGGTATGCCAAATTACACAACAACTGGACTGAAAATCACTGGTAACAGGTCTTACGAAGTGATGAATTCAAATTTGAAATTTTTAGTTGACATCATCAGTATAAATGGAGAAAGTCAGAAGAGAGGTGAGTGTCTACAGCCATCTGTAAAACACGCAGAGGGTCTGCCATAGTTTGGAGTTGCATTTCAGCCAGAGGTGGAGATCTTGTCAGAAATGATAGCATTATAAACATGAAATAAAAAAAAACTCAAATTTTGATTCAGCATGTAATAGGATCTGGAAAGCATCTGATTGGCAGTGGCTTCAATTTTCAGCATGAAATAATTCCAAATGCACTTCCAGTGCAATAAAAGCATACTTGGATAGAAAAACACAGAGGAACACTGTCAGTCATGGAGGTCCAGAGCCTGGACCTTATAGAAAAATGTTTTCTTGATAGAAAATGGAAAAAATGGCAGCCAACATCCAAAGAATAGCTTTGAATGTCCTTCACAAAGCCTGGAGAACTATTCCTGAAAACTACTTAAAGAAATTCTAAGAAAGATTGTCTAAGAGAATTCAGGCTGTGTTGATGAATAAAGGTGGTCATAACAAATATTGACTTTCCATCTTGTTAGAATTCTGTTTTTGCTTTATAAACTGCATTTCCATATTTGCACTTTTCGCTGCTCTTTTTTCCAATTTTACAAACAAAAAATACTTAAACACTATCCTCAAGTATCACCTTAATGCTTCTATTCAGACATTGTTATAGTCACCTCCATCCATCCATCCATTCTCTTCCGCTTATCCGGGGCCGGGTCGCGGGGGCAGGAGCCTAAGCAGAGAAGCCCAGGTTTCCCTCTCCCCAGCCACCTCCTCCAGCTCATCCGGAGGGACCCCAAGGCGTTCCCAGGCCAGCCGAGAGATATAATCTCCCCAGCGTGTCCTGGGCCTCCTCCCGGTGGGACATGCCCGGAACACCTCACCCAAGAGGCGGCCAGGAGGCACCTTAATCAGATGCCCGAGCCACCTCAACTGGCTCCTTTCGATGTGGAGGAGCAGCGGCTCTACTCTGAGCCCCTCCCGGATGGCCGCACTCCTCACCCTA
>JASGAU010340257.1:0-12169 GCA_030220045.1 Australoheros facetus
TCTGCTGTAGGTGAAGACAGCAGCAGTGTGATGAGCAGTGGTGATTGATTAATATCAATATTTATTTACATTTGCATACTTCCCCAAATCTGGGAGCCACGGCACCTTAATCTGATAAAATAGCAAACAGTCAAGGCTGAGAAGTGTTGATGAGCAGCAAGTGTCCATTTTAGGCTGCATCATAGCATTTTAGATATTTAGGTTAAAGGTCTATTGGAAGGCTGCACAGTAGTTTGAATTTGCAGCTTCTATGCTGGTTAAACAGGTTTAAAAAACATTCAAACAAGTGAAATAACAGATTTTAAAAAGCTAAATGATGCGTAAAAGCTTTGCAATTTAAGCATTACTAAAGTAATTTTTAAAAAAGTATAAAAGTATTATTAGCAAAAGGTATGCCCATATTGAATAAGAGTAAGACAGTGTCAAATGCTTCCAAGACATAGTTGAGCCAAAAACGCCACGGCCGATTTTTTGTCCCAGTCCAGCCCTGGTCATAGGTGTACAGCGAGAAGAGAAGAGGGCCCAGCACACAGCCCTGTGGTGAGCCAGTGCTGAGTGTGATGGTGGAGAAAGAGTGGGAGCCAATCCTGATGGTCTGTGGATAGTCAGGAAGTCCTTTATCCCAGGGAGACCCAGAGCCAGCAGTTTGTTAATAAGAATGTGAAGTATGATGGTAATGAAAGCAGACCTGTAATCCTAACAGGTGCCTTATATTTTAGGGTAGAGACCTGATAATATTAAGTAAGCTAACATAGCTTCAGTAGCCTACAGTTACTTGTAGTTGCTTTTACACATACAGCACCAATCAAAGGTTTGGGCACACCCATGTGTAAAATCAGGAAAAGTTTTGAAATTGGGACACTGGTGTTAGTATAATGGAGTAATATAATGGTGAAATGTACTGTGGCGGTAAATTTGGACCTGGATACTTGAGCTGCGCATCAGCTGCAGTTTATCATGCAGTAAGTACAGAGTTACATCAGATTTCTGACAGGAGAAAAAAAAAACTCTTCTTTTTATTTATGAATCATGTATATCTGTCTGTGTTCATGATCAGCTGTATCTGTGGCCTGCTGAAGAATAAGTGTCGTATCCTGGTCACACACCAGCTGCAGCATCTGAAGGCAGCTGACCAGATCCTGGTCCTCAAGGAGGTCTGTCCCCCTTTAGAAGAAAATGTTAAATGAAGTCTGACTTATAAAGTCAACCGATTTATTTTAAACACTGATTCTTCCATTTACTGAAGCAGGTCTTATAAGTACTGCTGGCACATTCTGTTTCCCGTCTTTCATTTTCAAGTAAAATTACCGACTTAGCTTACTGCATTTTCATTTGTGTGTTTAATTCTTTGCTTATTTTCATTATTTGCTCGGCAGGGTCATATCATGGTCCAGGGAACCTACAGTGAGCTGCAGTCCTCTGGCCTGGACATGGTGTCCCTGCTGAAAAGTGATGAGGAGCCACGTTCAGTTGACCCAGAGAAACTATCTTCACACAGCCAGAGGACGAACCGCTCACATGATTCGCACTGTTCTTCCAGCAGCCTCCTGCCTCCAGAAGGCAGCTGCACTGATCAGCTTCCTGTAGGTATATTTACAAAATATTAAAGTCCCCATAGAAATTGCAACATTTTATGGGCTTTCTATACATTTTTTATTTCTCAATACATCTCCTCTAAACTCAACCATGGGGGGGGNAAGTGGACAGGAGTACTGGGAGGCTAGGAAGGAGAAAATGACTTGCATCAATTTGCTAGGCAGAGAGCTCGAGCTAGAAAGGATGTGCAGCAGGTTAGCATGTTTAAAGACCTGTTATGATGTATGGTTTGGAGACATTGGCAGTAAGAAAAAAACAGGAGGTGGAGCTGAAGATGTTGAGGTTCTGATTTGGAGTGATGACGATGGACAGGATTAGAAATGAACAGTTTGGAGACAAAGTTAGAGAGGCAGTGCATGAGAGGAGGCACAGGACAGATGATCTATATATTGGAAAAAAGGAGCTGCAAGGCAGGAAAAGAGGAAGATCACAGAGAAGATTCATGGATGTAGTGAAGGAGGACATGCAGAGGGTTGGTGTGACAGAAGAGGATGCCAGAGACGAGGTGAGAGGAGAGAGGTGAGATCTGCTGTGGCGAAGCATAAAGGAAACAGCCAGAAGAAGAAGAATACATTTCCTCTAAAACATTTTCTTTGCGTTTGCCTTTCGCTAGTCTTCTCTGACAGCTCTGGTCAAAATAAACCTACATGTCCTGTATCTATAAACTCATTTTAAAGCTGAAATCTAAAATGTACAATGAGAAGATCCTTTTAAAGACACGACTTGGTGATTCCTTGTTTTTGCAGGTTGAAGGTGTTCAAACGATTACAGAAGAAACTCGAGCTGAAGGAAATGTTAGCAGCCACGTTTATCTCAAGTACTTCACGGCAGGCTGTAACCTTCCTGTGTTAATGGTTATAGTACTGCTCAGTGTTATAGCTGAGGTAAGCCCTAACCCTTAAGCTCTGAACGGGGTTCAGACATTACCTGGCAACTCTGTGCTACTTGTAAAAAAAACCAAAAACAAAACTTGACTTGTGCTTATGAATGTTTACAAAACTGACCTAAACTGAACTTTGTTCCCACAGGTTGCGTATATCCTGCAGGACTGGTGGCTCGTATATTGGTGGGAACTTTATCCATGTGGATATTTTTAATGGCAAATATAGTATGCAGCATGCAGCAGCTTGCTTTTATGCTGTTCATTTGAGGTTTTTTTTTTATGAAATGAGATTATCTTTTGCTGTCTGCCTGCTTTGATGGTCTTGTCACCCGACAGGGCAAGAGAGGAGTTTTCTAACAGCACCGTGCTAACAGCTGTTAGCATTGAGAATGGACTAAATGTTACCGGGTCACACCGAGAGATTAATCTCACTTTTTACCTCAGCATTTATTCAGGTGAGCCTTTCATTCCTGTAGCTCTCGCTGCAATCTTCAGATACTGTTGTTGACTCTGATGTCTGCTTGTTATGTTTTTATGGTTGGTAGAAACTCCTGCTGTAAATCAAAATAAATGAACCATCTCATATGGTCCTGCTGTGTTTAGGTTTGACAGCAGCTGCTGTGGTCTTTGGTTTTGCCCGGAGTTTAGTGATATTTCACGGGCTGGTGCGATCGGCTCAAACTCTCCACAACAGCATGTTCATCGCTGTGCTCCGCACTCCTGTTAGCTTCTTTGACATCAACCCCATAGGTGAGCCCTACTCATTATTTATTTGAACTTTAACAGAAAAAAAGAGCCACATATTTACGTGTGACTGAATCAGACTGACCAAAGTTAATTTTTTGCAATATTCAAGGTTCCTCTTCATAAACTATAATAACACTGTCACCACAGGGGGAATCTTACTAAACAGCAGAGAAGAAGTACTAGTAGTAACTTACATTTAAGTAACGTAGTAATACAACAGGTACATGATGATGCTGATGAGCTGGCATACGTCCTTCTGTTGACAGCTCTGCTGGTGTCTTGAACTTAACCAAAGGTTTTAAAGCATTTTGAATGAGTAATCTTAGATTGGATCTTTTTAGTAAATCAAGCACCGCTTCTATTATTACTAGTACCCTTTGTCCCATGTGAGATGTAAGCATGCAGGTTGTGAGAGTGATGCCTGCCACCATACAAACAAAAACTGTTGTGAACTGTGCCCACGGGTCAGCAAAAAAAAAAATTTCAGCTTTTAATGTGCTCTTTGGTGCAGGGGTGGGACATCATTGCTGTTATTGATTGAAGTATTTATTGCCAGCTCTCATTTTTTATATAATGTTCCTGCTTCTTGTCCCATGTCGCAGGAAGGATACTCAACAGGTTTTCCAAAGATGTCAGCCAAATGGACTCCATGCTACCCATGACCTTTGTGGACTTCTATCAAGTGAAGACTACTGTTACATGCTATATGCATCATAGTTTGGATTCTCTTCAGTAATTTGAGTCGTCCTCATTATGTGATGTTGTTTTAGTTATTTTGGCAGAATGCCGGTGTTATTGCGGTGGCGGCCTCAGTCATCCCGCTCATCCTCATCCCTGTCGTTCCTCTCCTGTTATTCTTTCTGTACTTGAGGAGCTTCTATCTCAGCACCTCACGTGATATCAAACGGCTCGAGTCAACAAGTATGTCGATTTTTATTTATTTAATCATGATTCTATCATATCCATGAGATGGATCATTTTGAACTGTGGGTTATAAAATGTTTTAAGAGTTTCCCACACTTCATTTTTGCCTTTCCTATAGCTCGGAGTCCAGTCTTCTCCCACCTGTCCTTGTCTCTTCAGGGTCTTTCCACGATCAGAGCCTTCAAAGCTGAGGAGAGGTTAAAAAAAACCTTTGATACCCATCAGGACCTGCATACAGGTTAGTAGATTTTCTAGCTGATAAGAAATTTTAAATGCAAGCAATAACGGAAATGTCACTCTTGGTTATTATTCCTCGTGATCAAGCTCCACAGGCTGGTAGAACTGGAATACTGTATGATTTGCAGATGGTGGTTCAGGGAATACCTTCTGACAAGAAATGATTGCGTTCCACAGCTCACTTAAAAGTTGATCATTCACTCGACTATCTCTTCCAAGAGACCTCGAGTTAAAAATGTTATAAATCATTAATGATAGCGGAAGAAGCCTGGAAGACCGCTGAAATGTGACTGTTAATCTCTGGCTCTCTTCCACAGCGTGTCTTTTGTCCCGTCTCTCTCCCCTCAGCCCCAACCGGTCACGGCGGATGACTGCCCCTCCCTGAGCCTGGTTCTGCTGGAGGGTTCTTCCTGTTAAAAGGGAGTTTTTCCTTCCCACTGTCCCTGAATGTTTGCTCATAGGGGGTCGTTTTGACTGCTGGGTTTTCTCTGTAGTTACTGTAGGGTCTTTACCTTACAATATAAACCTTGAGGCGACTGTTGTGATTTGGTGCTGTATAAATAAAATTGAATTGAATTGAATTAGAGTGCTATTGCCGAGTGCTAAATTACACTGAGCTTCACTAAATGCTTCTGGGTCTGCTCGCAAGATTAACTTGATAGCCTCTTTTATAATAAAATGCTCTTTTATTCTTGTTTCAGAGGCATGGTTTTTGTTCTTGATGACCTCGCGCTGGTTTGCACTACGCCTTGACAGCATTTGCTCCATATTCATCACGCTCACAGCATTTGGCTGCATCTTACTCAGAGATGGTGAGGAACTGTTGGAGCACACGACAAACTGTCCATCCATCCGCCTACAACAAACCTCTAGAAACGTGTCTTAGTACTACAACAAGATGTTTAGAAGCCCCTTATTATAAAACAAAGTGTTTACAAACTGACAAACATAACGAGGTTCCCACTGTTTCCATGCAACACTAACATCAAAGCTGACAGCTGATGTAAATAATGATTATAGTAGATTGTGTAAATTGCACTTTGTGCAGTCAGAGAAAGGCGGGCCACTTTCTAAAGCAGCGTCTGCACTGGAAGCAGTTTGTTTGTTGATGTTCCAGATGTTGCCCTCTAATGTGTATCTAATGTATTTACTACCACATCATATGTCAGTCAGTGGCACCCTGAGATCTTCGTAGTTGTTTCACGGTCTTGTCTGGAAGTTCAGAAGTTTATCTGGCAACATTTTGTGTTGCCAGCGGTTATTTTGTCACCATGCTTCCAGCGTGGATGCGGTTCAGTGCGATTTCTGTTAATTCAGTGGAGAAAACTTGAAAAAGTGCTTTTTGGGTAAACTTTACAGAGCATAACCATGTGGGATTAGATGGCTGTTTAAAATGAGTTATAGCATCTGTGAGATCTGCTTTTTTACCTGAAGGATTTAACGCCCAACCCAAAACATCTTGGATACTGGATACAATTCACAAAAAGACATGTGCCACAAGACAATGTGTGGCAGGAAACAGCCATGGAAAAAACATATGTTACTGAATTCAAGATAACTGTTTGTTGTGATTTGGCGCTATATAAATAAAATTGAATTGAATTGAATAACTCTTTGAATGGTCCAGCCCATCAAACCAAGCTGAAAACCAGCAGGTTGTCTAGTGAAGAAAATACAACCTTTGTCCAGATTGGCAATATTACAGTACTGCTACAATGTAACACTGGTCAGCATGTGGCCGCTATCTACGACAAGTGAGGAAGCTAACATTAATATATTTTTGGGCTACTGTTGTTACTACAATATTGGATAAGAGTGATTTTTAAACTTGCTAAGGTTACCTATGTTTTGCTGAGGTGTCTAAACAAGCCCACTGGTGACATGCAAGCTAAAGAAATGACACACTGACTAGCTGGGGAGTCAAAGTTTAAAACTTAAGCCTAGAACAATGTCCTGAAGTAGCCTCTTATTTCTAGTTGTGTCTTGAATCCATCAGGGCTGGAGGCTGGAGCGGTGGGCCTTGTGCTGACCTACGCTTTGACACTGATAGGAAACTTCCAGTGGACAGTGAGACAAAGTGCTGAGGTGGAGAACATGGTGAGATCTGAGTGATGGCATTGTATATTTCATTTATGTTTCCAGTTTTGTTATGCCTCAGTTAAGCTTTGTGTTTTTACTCCACTTTTGACTTCTGCAGTTATGGACGTAGAGTGATGTGTGCTTTACAAATTATAAAGCCCTTTGTGCAAAAGTTGGGATCCATGGAATTTGGTTTAAAAAATATAAAACTCTCCTGATGCCTACATGATAAATGAAAGCTGAAGTAGGGCATAAACAACCTCATGGCTTTTCAGATGACATCAGTAGAGCGGGTGGTGGAGTATACTGAGCTAAAGAGTGAAGCCCCCTTGGAAACTCAGCAGCGTCCTCCCCCTGATTGGCCGAGCCAAGGAACGGTGACTTTTGATCGAATGAACTTCTTCTACAACACGGATGGACCACCGGTCCTCAAAGACATCAGCGCCACATTTCAACCCAAAGAGAAGGTGACACGTCTATTTGCAGACACAGTGTCAATTCATGATGTGTTGAGTGATGAGCAGCTGCTGATACTCTGTCCTCTGGGTCAGGTTGGTATTGTGGGTAGAACAGGAGCAGGGAAAAGCTCTCTGGTCTCGGCTCTGTTCCGTCTGGCAGAGCCTCAGGGAAAGATCTGCATCGATGGTGTTGTGACCTCTGAGATCGGCCTCCATGACCTGCGTCAGAAGATGACCATCATTCCTCAGGTAAAACATCGGCTAACACCTCAACCGCCTGAATGAAAAACTAAATATCCTGCGTGCATTTATGTGTGTGTACCTCACAGTAAGTGCCAATGGTATGTCATTTATTTCCTGTAAATTTCCCGTTTGAAGTCATGTGGTGCTGCATGTCTTCTGTTACCACGTTGACTTTGGCAGGACTTTATTATGACACACGTGTACCTGCATGTGCAGCTTTTGGACATTGAATGACTTCAATCTGAGTCTAACCATTTTTCTGCCTGACCTTTCACCCCCTGTTCCCCAGGACCCAGTTCTCTTTACTGACAGTGTAAGGAAGAACCTGGACCCTTTCAACCAGCACACTGATGAAGACCTGTGGAAAGTGCTGGAAGAGGCCAGTATTTAATTAACACACCCAAAGGTTTAGTTAGTGGCTCCCATTACTGCACACAGACCATCTGTAGGGTTTTTTTTCCTGATTCTGTCTCCATGTTCCCTGCAGGTGCAGCTGAAGTCTGTGGTGGAGGAGCTGCCGGGGAAGTTGGAGACTGTCCTGGCTGAGTCAGGCTCCAACTTCAGTGTGGGCCAGAGACAGCTGGTATGTCTGGCCAGAGCCATCCTGAGGAAGAACCGCATCCTCATCATTGATGAGGCCACGGCCAACGTGGACCCCAGGTACTTCAAGTTAATGCTTCACACAGGTTTTCTCAACACACCTCTCACGTGGCTTTCCTGTCGCTTGTTGACGTTACTGCAGGACGGACGAGCTGATCCAGAAAACCATACGGGACAAGTTCAGAGACTGCACTGTGCTCACCATCGCTCATCGCCTTAACACCATCATAGACAGCGATCGCATACTGGTGAGTCCTCTCCTCTGTCTCAGTGCAGCTTAATATGATTTAGAACTGAAGATTTTCTGGTTTTCATATTTCACTTCCAGGTACTTGTTTTCAGCTGGCCTGTTTTATTTATACTTTAATTTATATGGTATGCAGAAATTGTTCATGCATTAGCTGCTAAACCCACTGGATGTTTACTGTTGGCCTAAGGTGCTGGACCGTGGTACCATCCAGGAGTTGGACTGCCCTTTCACCCTGCTGCAAAACAAGGAGGGTGCTCTCTACAAGATGGCACAAGAGATGGGCCGCGCTGAGGCAGCAGCTCTGCTGGAGTCAGCCAGACAGGTGACGTGAGAAAGTCCCCTTTAAGCATGCATCCGCAGGCTGTTCTGTTGTTACTTGTAACTCTTCTTAAAAACATTTTTACAGGCAACAGGAAATAAAGCAGTCCCGACAGCCTGAGGCAGTGAAGCAGGATTCTGAGGATGCTCTCAGATGTCAGTCATGTCTGAGAACTTCCAACATAATACAGAGGAGCAGTGAGACTGTGATGATGCTGAGTGAAACACTGGAGACAGACGAACTGTCGAGGACTCGACTCTTGCTGCAGCTTCTGCTACATTAAACTGTATTACTGGCCTGATTAGAGTCGCTGCCATCTGGTGTTTTTTAGCTTTATGATCGTATTTGTACCTGCAACTTCAGCTGTGTACTTTTAAGTTATGTTGAAATGAAATTATGATCAACATTGTCACATGTGAACAAGCTAGTCTGGGTGATCGGTACCTCATGTTTCAGAGTTTGAACTTTGAATTCATAAACTGTTATATTCGATAGTTTTTCATAAAGTTCCTTTAACTTGTAACAGTTTTTGGTCTTCTTCACTTGCCCAAAGCAAAATTTTTATCTTGCTAGGAAAACATTTGCCAATTGTTACAAAATAAATAAATCCCATGATAGACAATAGATCAATAGCATGCATGCACTATAGAGCCAAAGTTCAAAGTGTGTAGCCTTTTATATAGTATTTGTCAAAAACTTATACAAAGTGGCAGCTGAAATTATTTACAGTTGTGATAGAAAGTCATTCAGCAAACTTTTCACCCTGTAAATCTTTCCATCGGCAGATTAAACTACACAAAAAATATTTAGTGGTAAAATCTTTCAAGTCTCCAAAACATGTAATTAAAAAAGAGAAATGTTTACAAAACAAACAACAAAAACTAAGATTACAGAGAAATGCCTGCAAAGTTCGATTTGGTCATTACACCTGAACAACAATGCCACGTTTGCATTTACAAATACAAAAGGAACTTTGGCTACACTTCCAACAGTCAAATAAAGCACTTGGGATTTTAAAAATTAGGTAGCCATTAAAAGGCAATTTGTGCAAGGCATCAGAATACCGAGCAGCGATTTAACGTGATAGATAAATAAGTAGTGCTCTACATTAACAGCTTTTATAGCACTGACTTTTGAGCTCTCAGCTCCAAGAAACAGCAGCACTGTGCGGCCACATCAGGCTCAGCCAATCAAAGCCAGACCGAGGCTGCAGCAGGTCATGTCCTCCGTGTCTCATCGCCAGCTGCAGCGGCTCCGTGCTTTCACCAGACCCTAGAGAGGCTTGTATAGCCCAAGGCACAGTCTCAAATCTTCTGGCAGAGCAGCGAGTCAGAGCCTCCCTGAGCTCACAGAGCTGTCTCAAAGATGACCAAGTTCCCGTCTGCTGTTACGGCATGTCCGTTTAAGAGGTTGGGACGGCTTCTGCTATCGTAAGCCTGGAACACATTGTTTGCAAATGTCAGTTTACAAAAAGAGCATGTCAGAAACGTGAAGAACTTGAGTCAAACTGACCTTTTTAGCTGCCTCCAGTAGAGCTGCTGCCTCCTGTTTGCCCGTCTGCTGCACCATTTTATAAAAGATGCCACTGCGATCCTGCAGCAGGGTGTACGGCTCATCATATGCATGGATCTTCCCTGCATCTAGAACCTGGAAAGTAAAAGTAAAACTAACTGCCTCTTGAGTTGCATCTGTGGCATGTTTCAGGTTTTGCTGTGAAACCACAGAAAAGCTCCTAAACCCAGAGAGCCCAACGATCCATCCGCATGCAGGTAACGCAGAAGCCGCTCCAAAGGTGACAGCGACACTTGTGTTACACTTTGTGTGGTTGCAGCTTGGTTGAGCTCACACCGATCTTGCCATATACAGAATGCATTGCTTTTATTTGCCCAGGCTTCAAAAAGGGATTTCTTGTTTTAAACCGATACAATGGAGATTATTGCAATTTAATTTGTGCCGCTTACAGAACGAAGAAATGTTCCAATTTACCCAGAAAATCTATATAAATAAAACAGAACTGAATTATGTTAAGAGCTGAGCTTACTATGTGTTTAGAGACAGGATAGTTCCTCTTGCTTCCACTCTTTATGCTAAACTAGCTGGCTCTCAGCTTCCACATTTAATGCACAGATTGAATCTCAGCAAAAATCCATGTAACCTTTTTTTTTTTTAAAAAACCTAATCAAGTGCCAGCTGATGGCTTCAGCTTATAACTGCACCATGTCAATGGTTCAGCTGCAAATCAGGACTCACCAGTATGCGATCGCTGTCTATGATGGTGTTAAGGCGATGAGCGATGGTGAGCACAGTGCAGTCTCTGAACTTGTCCCGTATGGTTTTCTGGATCAGCTCGTCCGTCCTGCAGTGGCAGAGCACATGTCAACACCTTTCTTGCACAATACTGTGCCAGAATAAATGAACTAATACTTCCTGTATGTAAAGATCACACTATCATCAGCAAATAACCACAGCGATGTATGAGGCACGATGGATGATGCATGAGTCAAAGTCAGTAGCTGAGCAGTTTCTGTAGGCCATCATACAGGGTCAGGGCTTTCAAATTGTTTTGGAGTAGCAGGGGGGCATGCCAAAGTAGCAGACACCTTATGACCGAGACCGAAGCCATGACGGCAGCAGGCGATATGAATAGTCACACGGCAGTCGTGAACCAATCAAATGGTTCAGATTGAAAGAACGTCCACATGCGCTGGAAATGGAGACGGCGCAAAATTTTTTTTTTTAGGAAAATTCAAATGTAGACGGCGCAGAGTGGTGGAGTAGGTGGAAAATGCGCCTGCCGCCGGCATAATTTGAAACCCTGCTGGGTGCAGTACCCGGGATATTATTCTTTCTAGCAACATGTTGATGTGCAGTAGTAAAGCATTAACTTGCAGTACCTGGGGTCCACGTTGGCTGTGGCCTCATCAATGATGAGGATGCGGTTCTTCCTCAGGATGGCTCTGGCCAGACATACCAGCTGTCTCTGGCCCACACTGAAATTGGAGCCTGACTCCGCCAGGGCAGTCTCCAGCTTCCCCGGCAGCTCCTCCACCACAGGCTTCAGCTGCACCTGCAGGGAATCAAAAATAAAGCAGCTCCAACTACATTCTGTATGCTCTATAAATATTTTCTGCTTTGCATCAATTATGTACACGATTAAGTGTGAGGACAAGAAATGATCAGAATAGTGTTGCTGTATCACAGATGTGCACATACTGCAAACTGCAGCTTCATCATAAAGTGCACTGCATTCGAAACAAAAACATATTTGGAGACCCTTTCTTAAATATTTATGAATAATAGACTGATTTCTAACCTTCCTGTTGTTGAAAGAGTAGCTGTCAAACAGTTAACTGATCACCAGTCAGGTTTTAGAGTGTACCATAGCACAGAAACCGCATCAGTGAAGGTTACAAATGATCTTATGGCCTCTGACAGTGAACTCATCGCTCTGCTTGTCCTGCTAGATCTCAGTGCAGTTATGGTAAATGGCAATAGACTGTTTCTTGTATAGCACTCTTCTACTCTACTTGAGCACTCAAAGTGATAATCACATTCACAATTCATTCATCATTCACAATTCTACAAAGATTAGAATTAGGGGTGGGACTCGATTAAAAAAAAATTAATTAATTAGGAGTTTTGTAATTAATCGAAATGAATCGCATTTTAATCGCATTTAAATATTTAACATGATAAATATTAATTTAAGTTTGGTTGATGAATGAATCAATACACATAAGCTTAAACTTCAAAATCTTGTTTATTTTCCCACCAGTCTACTACACAGACCAACGAAGGGTGGAAGTGCTCCTGTGATAAGCAAACTCCTGAAA
>JASGAU010340258.1:6749-24361 GCA_030220045.1 Australoheros facetus
GTAAAAGGCCTGTCATTTTAAGTATAGTAGTTTCAGTCATTTTTTTAAAAGGTGTGCAGCTTCTCTGGCAGTTTTTTTTCTTCCTTTTTTGCCCTCAAAGCAATAATACTCTGAAATAACTGCAATTTCAGAAGTGATTCCTCATTTTCATATCTTTCTGGAAACCACTGACAGTGATTTTGCAACTCTCATTAGTTTAAATTAAAATATTTGTTTTTCAGGTCTCCAAGAAAGATTTCAGGGGCTTCAAGAATCTCTTCCATAGATTTCTGCAGGTGAAGGGACCATCAGTGGAGTGGATCAAGATAAAGAGACCTCCAGAAGAATCTGTAAGCCTGCTTTGTGTGGTTTTTGGGTATAGATTGTATATGTTTGCATGTGGTTGTGTATGAATTTCCGCCACTAAAAGCACCACTCATTTCATCATCAATCATTTTTAATGTCCGCCTCTGTGATTGTGAGAAAAACCATTGATGTTGCATTGTATTGCAAACATGTTGCAACTTGCAATAACAGCGCAGTTGTCACATGAAAGCAAAAATGGAAACTACATTTATTTTTCTGCACAATGTTTTCCTAACAAGACCTAACCCAGGCAGTAATGAAGTAGGGATGGGAATTGATAAGAATTTAGCAATTCCGATTCCATTATCGATATTACTTATCGATTCGATTCCTTCTCGATTCTCATTGGGTTAGTGAATAAAATATACCACAAATGGCTTGGTTTGCATTCACTCTTTTTAATGTAAAGTAGAACAAAATTAAAACTGGTATAAAAAAATAAGAATTCCTCTTTCAAAATTAATATTTTAACATTTTACCATAAAATACAGTGTCAAGGTGTGCGAGAAGCAGCCTCTGAGCTAGCCAGACTGTGGCAGTCCTCATCAAATAAATGTTACAGGAGATGGAGATTATTTATACAGTATAGTGAAAGCAGTACAGCAAAATAGGGTTGCTAATATCGATTATTCCATTGATTAATCGAGTGATCTGATTGTTATTACGAAAAAAGTATTTCTAATCAATCTGCATATTTTAACTTCTATACTGTAGTTTTTTTTGCTGTATGAAACAAACAGCGGTGGATGGAGCAGCTACAAAGTTCTCTTTTTTTTCACGTTGGCACTTTCTGATCAGGTGGTTGATGAAGGACCTCCAGCTCTTTCAAAGTAAAAGTTTTAATGGTGGTTACAGGAAACCTGTTTTGGATGCTAGAAAAACGTTTCCTTTCGCTCACCGACTCGGTAACAGCTCCGCCTTTTTGCGCTTGCTGCGTGTGCACAGGCTGCACGTAAAACAGCTGCTGCTGTTGCTGAAACACTGTGAACATAATTTTGTAGTGCTTTTTATCTTGACGCTTCTGTCTTCACGCTGTTGGATATATTCCGAACCAAATAATGCACGCGTGTAATGTAATCACGTAAATGCGTCCTCACATCAGTGGAATCGATAGGGGGAATCGTTAAGCAAGCAGACTAACAATTCCAAAGAATTACTGGGAACTGGTTCTCTACAAGAACCGATTCTCGATTCCCATCCCTAGTTAAAAGAAATCAGCCTGTACTATTTAAGACTTTTTATGTGAGACTAACATTGTTCGACAGTTGTAGAGTTGTTGCATCAGATATCTACCCTGTTCAGAGCTGACTTTTGGATACCTGTGTTTTTCAATGAGCATATCCACCTTTATGAATTACAGTTTGAACTGCAGTCTATTTCTGACTGAACTCCAACTATAATTCAAACCATTTCAAGCATAAAGCTTAATAACCTATTTTGGTAGAGTAGATGTGGCTCTTCACTTTCTTCCAGAAGATTCATGACCAAGAGTCTTTCAGACATCATAAACCAAAGTTTCTTATATCCTGAGAATCATATTTTGTAGGTTTTCTCATCTAAAATGTACTGCGGATTGTCTTCTGTCTCTCATAACTTATAAGCATAACGTACTTTATCATCTTTGGCTCATAGAGTACAAAAACCTGATTTCAGCTCCCACAAGAATTTTTTTTTTTTTAATTGTGTTAACCTGTCAGTGCTAGGGTGCTGTCAACAGCCACCTGAAAACGGTATCCAAAATATGTGGAACAGCCGGTGATGTAATTAGCTCCTATTAGTCATAATTGAGAAAGAACTTCCTTCTAGTAAAATGAAACTGATAAAAATAAAGCCAACTGCAAAGTGCTAAAACCTGTAGTTCCTCTAGTTCAGTTTTGGTGATTTGAAATTTTTGTATTTAAAAATTTGTTGCTTAGCGATAGTTAGCAGATGCATGGGTCTGTGCATCGCACCTTTATGAATGCAGCTTGCTAACCAAACTTTCTAACATTGGCTCCTCCTTGTCATGCTGAAAAGCCAGGTGGCTTCTGGCTCCAAAAACTAACATGGCAGTAGACAAAATCTTTTTTCTTTCTTTTAGCCCTTTTGCTACTTGGAGTTTGGGCCATCAATAAGTGACTTCTAGAGTCCTCTGTCCTGTGTTTTTGCCTCTACCTGGCTCCAAGTATTACCCACTTTCTTGGGGGTTCCATGTCACAGCCTGTCTGATGGACTAATCTAGATCTTGGAATTGAAAAGTCCAACACTTGGGATCTCCAGATGTTCTTGAGCTGTAGAAAGGCTGTTCTTGCCTTGCCAATCCTTGCTTTAACATCTGCATCTGGGTCACCCTGCTTGGTGATGATTCTTCCAAGATAATTTAATGACTCCACTTCAAGCAGTGTGACTGGCTCAGCACTGCTTGTATTGATTCTTATGGTTTTCGTATTGTCCTTATGATGGGGCCTACTTGTGTATGTAGAGGTGTCCACTAATATCAGGGTCTTATCCTGTGTCTGCTGCTTGCTGGTGGCTGTGGGAAAGCAGGGCTATATCATCCTCGAATCTAAAACCAATCTCTGACATTGTGGTGTCTATGTCTGTGTTTTGTACAATCTGCAACTACAGTACTACACACAAGTGTGTCTCCATAGTTTCTGTGCCGGTTGTATGTCTGTAATCCTCCTCTCTGCAAACAGATACTAACGCAGGGCCCCTGGCTTTACTTTATGCTTCTACAGTTCTACACAAGCTAGCTGATTTTTAAAGGTTGTCCTATTGGAATGATTCTAAAGAAATGGTAATGCACCGTTTTAGACTTTGCAAGGAAAACACCAACATTTCTGATCTGCTTGTTTGTATCCTGAAGGTCGTCTCGTGCATTGCGTATGCATGCAATGGCGAACGACTGCGTTGTTTCTCTTGAATTTGAGGTTTGACTAATGGACGGACCCTCCTTTCCACCACCCTACTCGTAGACCTGAGGAGTGTGATTCCTCTGATAGTTGGAGCACGCTCTCTGATTTCCCTTCTTAAAGATGGGGACCACCGCCCCAGATCTCCACGCAATGTTGCAGAGGCATGTCAACCAAGACAGCCCTACAACATCCAGAGCCTTCAGGAACTCGGGGTAGATCTTGTCCACCCAGGGGTCCTACAACCAAGGAGGAGTTTAACCACCTCAATGACCTCACCTCTAGTGATAGGCAAGTCGTGTCCCTCGTCTCCATACTTTGCTTTCACTACAGAAGGCGTGTCAGTGGGATTGAGGAGGTCCTCAAAGTATTCCTTCCGCTGGGCGACTATAGCCTCAGTTGAAGTCAGCAACGCCCCACCTGGACTATACACCATGTGAGTAGAGCACTGCTTTCCTCTCCTGAGTCGCCTGACAGTTTAACAGAATCGCTTCATGCCCATCCAAAAGTCTTTGTCCATGGCCTCGCCAAACTCCTCCTACACCCGAGTTTTTGCTTCGGCCACCACCCGAGCTGCGTTCCACTGCCAGTACCCGTCCGCTACCTCTGGAGTCCCACATGCTAACCAAGCCCGATAGGAGTCCTTTAGCTTGATGGCTCACTTCACCTTCACCAACCACCTTGCAGCCGCAGCTCTGTGCAGCATCCTCAACAATGGAGGTGTGGAACATGGTCCATTTGGACTCAATGTCCTCAGCCTCCCTCGAAATGATGTCGAAGTTCTGCCAGAGGTGGTAGTTGAAGATTTAATAGACTGGGGCCTCCTGACCTTCCACTCTGCTTAATGTGGCTAATTTCTATCCAACTATACCCAATACCCTCTATTGAGTATATATTAGACCTAGTGTGGATTGTCTTAACAGTTTCCTTCAACAGATGTAAAAGTCAAGTGTAATCAGTTTGAAGTTTATACAATAATATGAATTGCTTTTTGTCAATGATTATTCAGCAAGCTTTTGAAAACAGGAAAAGTAATCCCAGTTTGAGATGTCATTAACATTTTCACCTTTTGGGCGCCTGGGTGGCTTAGTGGTGAAGCCAGCGACCACGTACATATGCCGCGTTGCGGTGCGGGTTCGCGTCCCAGCCCGTCGCCAATTTGCCTGCGTGTCTTCCCCTGTATCTTTCCCCCATTTCCTGTCTCTCTCCACTATGATTAAAAAAAAAAGCCGCTGTGGCCAAAAATGCAAAAAACAAAAAAAAAACATTTTCACCTTTTAATTTTGCAGATATTTAAGTGCATCTTCTCTTACAGTATGTACTGTCGTGCTGTGACTTTAAAATGCCTGTTAATTTTTGTTAACACTTACACCTCCTCTGGCAGGAAACCAAACAAACCACAGGAGTCGGTCTTCGTGGCGCTGCTGTGTGTTGGTTACTTTACAAAGTGAAGTGCGAAGTCGTCAGGGTGTCTTGGAGTTGGTTGTGCTTTCACTTAAAAAAGAAAGGGGAAAAAAAAAAAGAAGACATTGTGTAGAGCCTCCTTAGTTTCTAATCACAAGGGGTGCCTTCAGTGCTCTCATCTAGTTTCCTCAGTGCTGGGTTTTCATGTTTTTGTGTGCGCTTCAAAGTACAAGACTGAAAAGTTTAACAGACTGCAAAGTTATCCAATTCCGCCCAATCTCAAGGGAGTTCTTTGAAATCTGAATGCTGTGTTTTGTGTCAGTCAGAGCTGTTGTTGAGCAGTTAGGAGCAGCACTTGAGAATAGCCAGTGAGGAAATGGATCTGCAGAAAGCAGATGAATCTGAGAGTTGGCTTGCAGGCTGCATGCTCTTTCAAACTCTGTTATTTCTTTCTCTTTTTTGATACAGTGGAAAGTATGACTAATAAAAGAAATGAAAGCACTGCAGTAGTGAATTGTTAAGGGGTAGGATGAAATTGCACAAACATGCTGAGGCAAATTGTTAGACCTTGTAAAACATCCCTCCATCCATTTTCTTCCGCTTATCCTAAAACAGTGGGGGAAGAAAGTGGTTGTGTGGATTTCAGCACTGATTGGGTGCCACCCTGCAACAAGTCTAGTTGTGAAATTTTCTCGCCAGTAATATTCCACAATCAACTGTTAGTGGTATCATAACAAAGTGGAAGTGATCGGGAATGACGTGCAGAGAACGCCAACTTTCTGCAGAGTAGATCACTAAAGACCTCCAAACTTCATGTGACCTTCAGAGTAGCTCAAGAATAGCACGTAGAGAGCTTCATGGGATGGATTTCTTTGGCCGAGCAGCTGAATCCAAGCCTGACATTACCAAGCGCAATGCAAATGCGGTTCCAACATGACTGCGCACCAGTGTACAAATCAAGAATCATAAAGACATGGATGAGCGAGTTTGGTGTGGATGAACTTGACTGGCCTGCACAGACTTCTGTTGAGCGAACACTTTAGGCAGTACAGTGTATGAAACATCCATGTGTGCATTTCTCACATTGCAGTCCATCACTGGATGTCATGACAGAAGTTCAGCTATAAAAGCCATGAGTCTGTTTCTCATGTGGGCTTAATGAGTAAAGTTTTTAGAGCTGAAAGCATGAAAATGCAGTAGCATTAGATTAGAGTTTGCCTTCACAATATAAAGACACTGAAACCCCACCCATATACATGGGGTGACATCCACTGCAATGCACCGCAGTTGTCCTTGTCTTGTGTTTCACTGGCACATATAATCATGCCAGATCAATTGTCCTGTCGTCTTGTTGCACCACATTGGAGTTGGATGAATTCCAGACAGGTATAATAAAAGGATTAGTCACTAAAGTCATTCAAGTGTTTTATTTATAAACTTTCTTTTTGTGCCTTGGGTTCACATACGTGTCAGCTGCTTTCTGGTTTCCTTGAAATTAAACAATCTGTACTCATGAACAGACATCACAAGTTCGGTTGAATGTGACTCATTTGAAAGTTTTTTTTTTAGAGCTCTGGAGAGGTAGAAGTGGACAGTAGTTTCTCTTTTTTTCTGCTTTGGTTTTCCTGCCCCCTTCAGTTTTTACAGGTTTTTAAGGGCTAATAAATGATTTTATTAAATCATTGTGAACATAAATATTCGGTATTTGACAAAAACACTCCAAAAATATGTATTTGTAGCTTCATTGAGCTTTTGCCAACCTGTACCACTCCTTTCTAGGTGTTTATATGATTTTTGTTAGTGTTTTGTGGATTATGAACTGCTGTTTTACAGATCAGTCATAAACTGTTATTAAGCTAGGATTAGGAAGTCTTCTTTATCCCCCTGTTAGATTGTTGAGGGTGTGGGTGAGAGGATTGGTATTAATGTGCACCCATCCTCAAGGTAACAGTATGAAGTCTTGAAAGTTACTTTTTAAAAACAAAACAAAACAAAAAAAACCTGTTTGTCTTTAGTTGGAGTAACTTGATGCGTTTAACTTGATCAGTTTAATTTTTATATTTGTTTCGTACTTTTAGATTTCTTTGCTCTTTCTTCCACCGTTCGCTGAGATAAAGTAGCATCTTCATTACATGAAGTTCAAAACAACCCACAGAAATATCTTCGTCTTATTTGCTCTTGCTTTGAGCCGATTGCAGAGTCATGTCAAAGAGTGCAGAGATACACACTCACACACATTTGTGTATGTAGATAAAATAATCTACCTCGACTGCATCTTATGTAGGCTGCAGAAGTTGCTCACTTGCCAGATAAACAACTGTTGTATGCTAACATAAAACTATAGCAAGGCACATTAAATTGAATTCAAATCTGATGATGATTATATTCATTTAATGCATTTTTATTTGGTGAGCAGCATAGTGGTGTGGTGGTTAGCATCATCTCACAGCAAGTCCGGGGTTCAAAACCATCCGTGGAATTTGCGTGTTCCCGCTGCAGCCTCCTCCTGCAGTCCAAAGACGTAGATTAATTGGTGAGTCTAAATTGTCGTAGGTGTGAATGGCTGTTTGTCTCTCTGTGTTAGCCCTGCATGAGACTGGCAACCTGTACAGGGTGTACCCTGCCTCTTGCCCTATGCCAGCTGGGATAGGCTCCAGCCCCCCCCCGTGACCCTGAACAGGATAAGCGGAAGAGGATGGATGAATGGATAGCATTGAGTGTTTCACCTGTGAAAAACCTTATTGCATCATAAAATCAATATAATGAATAGATCCCCAGGGTAGAAAGCGTGCATTTTTCAGCACAGTCGTGAGCTCAAGTAAAGAAACCGGATCTTCCTGACCATAGGCTCTTTATTTCACATTCAGCAGTTACACCACAATGCAAGCTAAACAAACAAGATAAAAATACTTTGATTTCCTCTTAGAAAAGATATGTTCTTTCTAAAGAAGTAGGAGGGGTTCAGGCAATTTGATATGTTACTGTGTGCTAAGATTTTTTTCATATATGTTGACATAAAGCAACTTCCTCATTTACTTTACGTGTCAAATAATCCAGTGACAGTAAACAGACAACGCCTGATCTGGCTTTTGCTCTTCGTGCATTCGCTCTCCATTTCTCAGTTGCCTTTCTTAAACTCAGAAGCTGCAGACGGAGAGAGAAAGGATTACAGATGGAGAGGAGGGCAGGAGAATATGAATGGGGAATGAGGATGTGGCTTCACAGGAAGATAAGGAGTCACATAAAGAAAGACGGAGGCAGAGAGATGATAGAGTTTGGGAGAGAAAAGTGATGAGGCAAGAATTGGAAACGGAGAACATAAAATGAAATAAAAATCGTTGACAGACTGTAATGAGACTGAGAAGATGGGATGAGTGTGTGCATGTGAGAAAGAGAGCGAGAGAAGGGGACATATGGTTAACTAAAATAACTACAGCCAAAAATAAATTATTGTTAATAATAACTGCCTACTTGACTAAGCAGAAAATAGTGGATTGATGGATAGATGAATATTTTATTCAGTATGACCTAAAATTAGTGATTGAAATTAACTCAGTGGGAGAATGTTTACACAGAGGGAGCCGAGGACCATTTCTGTGCAACCAGAAGTCTTTGTTGCAGCCACAGCCGTTGCGCCCCGGTTGCCTTTAAATAAAATGTGGGTTTGAGGCCACTTCTATGTTGGGTTCACTTTTCAGACCCTAAAACTTTATCTATCTTTTATACAGTGTTCATAATGTCAGTTTTGTCATCAGCTGCTGTTTGCAAGAATGACAATGGTGAGCGTAAGTTAAATGTCATTAATTTGATTAGCACCGCCACAAGGAGTCATAAGGAGGGACTCATATGGGTCAAATTAGTGAGGAAATCTATTGAGAATAGATGCACTTCTTAAGAAAAATTTCACTATTTGGCAGCAGCAATATTTGTATTGCAAAAGGTTTCTTTTCAGCCTGTGCATTCATGTGTATAAAACATTTAAGCGTTTTCAAGGAATAATTTCAGAACTTTGCGTCACTTCCGCCCTTGGCCTGAGCATTTTAAGCTCATCTTCGAGATTATTTGCTGACTGTAATAAAAACGCTGGATAAAAATGTCCTGCGGGGAGATTTGATGGCACGCAGCACCAGAGTTGTTAAAGGTCATATTGTTTGTGTGTGTGCGGTATGCAAGAGATGAGGTCGCGGATGAGCATTGTGATGCTGAGGTTTGTTTTCTGTATGAAATGTTTGTGGCTTGGAACATCTTGAATGTCTTTATACAAAGATGGCAGTGGTGAGTTTTAATTTATATAAAAAAATGATGGCAGACTGGGGGGAAAAATACAGATGTTTGAACTTCATGATGGAAAAAGGCACCACTGTGACTCAGTAACAGCTGAATGTAATTTCATGACTAAAAATGTTTGTATTGTTTGAAATTTTTCTAAAAGGAAGATGTTTGTTTTTTTTCCCCCCAACTTGTTTTTCTCATAAATGCAGATACAGTGTGATTTCATTACTGAATGACTGTTCACATCAAGTTATTAGTAATATATTTAATGCACAGGTTGGCTTTATCATATCATGTACACTACACCATGGCAGCTTCAAAGCTGTCTGTTTGGAAATTAATATTAAATTAATATTAATAACCATTTTAAAAAGGGACATATTGTGCTTTTCGTTATTTTCTATGCTATACAAATGAGGTGAGCATATTTATAAGTAGTACCTGTGTTCCACAAAACACCAAGGCCCAGTTTAAGACAAATAATTCTTATATTGAGCTGTGAGTCATGCAAAGCAACTGTAATAGAGTCCAAGAATAAAAATAGGGAGTTGGAAATGATCTCAACAGGCCCCATTTAATGTGTACAAATCTTAATACAACGCAAAGGGCTAGATGGCACTTAAGTTCAGTATTTGTAGATGTCAGGAAAATTCAAGAAACAATAAACATGAGGATTCAGCTGAGTAAATTCTTAGGTTTATTCTTGAAAGGGAGCAGTTACAGGCTCGCCGGGGCAGTCCCTGCAAGTCACTTTTACCATATTTTTCGGACTATAAGTCGCTCCGGAGTATAAGTCACACCAGCCAAAAAATGCATAATAAAGAAGAAAAAAAACATATGTCGCACTGGACTATAAGTCGCATTTTTGGGGGAAATTTATTTGATAAAATCCGAGACCAAGAACAGACATTTCATCTTGAAAGGCAATTTAAAACAATAATGGATTAAAGAACAGGCCGAACAGGGTTACGCCTACAGTATGCTAACGTAACACATTCAGCTACATGACGCATAGACTACGAACTGAGTACGTGTCTGGTATGTTAACGTACCATTAACTGTTATTCAGATAACCACAGCATAAAGTACACGCTAACAAGTTTACCAAACCATCAATCCATTGAATTCTTCGTCCTCGGTGTCACTTCTAAACAACTCCGCACACTCCGTAGGTAGACAAAGCGCCGCTTCCTCTTCTGTGTCGCTTTCGTGAGACTCGTCATCAGTTTCAGTTCCAATTATTCCGGCCTTTCTGGTTTCGGTTGTCACTCTGAAGCCCATGCTTTGTTAATCCATCCAATGACTTCCAGGAAAGTTGGGTGGCACATTCTCCCGGTTGCCGTGAAGCTGTGCTCTCCATCCATCATCCACTGCTCCCACAGGTTACGCAAGACTGCCTTAAAGCTGTCAAGTGGCTGGAGTATTTTGGTTTATGTGTTAATAATTTCACATATAAGTTGCTCCGGAGTATAAGTCGCACCCCTGGCCCAACTATGAAAAAAAGTGCGATTTATAGTCCGTAAAATACGGTATACATATTTGTGTGTATACCATAAAACTGACAAGCTTTTAAAATAAGCTAAAGACAGGAAACAGGCTTCGTGACCCCTCACAGCTCTGGAACATAATGATTATGGTCCTGAGATTCCAGTCCCTGGAATAGCCTTGGAGACAGAAACAACTTAAAGGTCGCTTACAGTTTCACAGTGTACAATAAGCATATATGTGTGATTAATATAAAACTCAATTTTCCCAGCAGTAGAGTATCAAGCGTTAAACAGCCCTGTGACCTGTTGAACTTCTCTGGTAGTGAAAGGCAGTGAGTAAATTATTTCCTGTTAGTTTCAAGGTGCTGCAGATGGCTGTAAGATGTCTTCATAAGCACAGATGTGAGGATTGGTTGCACAGTTATTTCTGTTGTGTCACATGAGGTTTAAACGTGACATTTCTTTCTTTGCAAATTACACAGCTTAAACTTTACTGCCACCTAACGTAAGGACAGCATGAATATAAATTCGCCACAGTTTTTTTGTTACTAGTTTAGTTTTTACAGAGATAGCTGTACTCTAATCTGGATGTAGTTGGGTTTTAGAGGAATGATAATGTTGTAAATAAGAGTGGACCAAGCACAGAGCCTTGTGGTACCCCATTGTTTGTTAAAAGTGAGTTGGTCTGAGACCATCAGCCATTCACCATTTGTAAGTTTATTCACAGTTAATTTTCTGTGTATTTCTGTAAGATTCAGTCCCTGTTTTTAAGCTCAGTATTAGAAGAAATCAATGAGCTGACATGCCAAAAGACACACAAAGTGCGAGCAAAAAGTTCTGTGAATCATCCCATTAAAAAGACACCAACAGGCTGATCTTCGCTTTAAGGTGATCTTCTCATGCATCTTTGGACTTGGCTTGGAAAATGGCTGCCTTTTTTTTTTAAATCACTCCCTTGTGCATCTTGATTTCACCATTGTTCTCAAACTTGCACAAAGAGCAAACATGAACTTTTCTTTGGAACTGACCTGGCTTTTGTGTGGAGGATCACTGCTGCATATATGACCTGGCAGCTTGTAAGCCTGAAGGCTGCACATCAGGTCAGGAATGTGACCAGGAGCATGTTTATCCTTTTCTTTTTCATATTAACAAGGTTGTTCCCAGTCAATTCATCTCACCTCCCAGGGGGGCAAATTATTAACAGGGATTTCTTGTACAAGTTTCTGAGACAATTGCGCAGTGACATTCAACGAGTCCTTCCACTTTGCAGAGGCACAACAAAAACATCAGGTCAGAATGGGAGTTTCACTCATCTAAAAAGCCGTTCAGATGTGCACAAGAATATTTACCTTCAAACCTAAATTCAGATCTGGTATGGGTGGTATACTCACATATTTTACAGTACTTTCAGTGACACATCCAGGAAGCCATGTGATTTTCTAAGTACTGCAGCCAAGTCAACAGCAACTGAAATATTATGCAAGTCTCCTAGTGACATTAGCATTGTGCTTCCCCTACCCTTAGTAATATCAGTATAATGTGGAAATGTCTTTCCTCTGCTACTCATGCTTACATGTTGTGAAAACCATAATTTTGTTACGTAACATGATAAATCCTGCTGGCATACTCATAACTGTAATCTAACAGTGGGCTGGTTGCAGTCGATATAATATTTTCACTTTCAGGTGTTCACCGCTGCTTCTGACAGCAGCTTTTTAGTCAAAGGGAACAGTGAAAAGCCTGTTCAGCACATTGCACTGGACTTTAAAACACAAACACAATGGAGAATAATCTTTTTTTAGTAATGTGGTTACTGAGATGATCCTTGTAGGTCACTGAGTGGGCTCTTAACTTGGCTGGAGTAGCTGGAACACACACGTAGGAGTCAAGAGTAAAAAGTAACTCCCATCTGTTTTGTCCAGAAAGGGAAATGAACATCTGGGTGTGGGAGCCATTCTCCTCCGGGGACACAGGGGTAGGATAGGGAAATCAGCTGAAAACATTTCCCCCATTGTAACTAACCATGCATCAACAAATGTCTGCAGGGAGTTGATCTATCCGCACTACTATGCACAATATTCACCTTTATTCATTCAATGCAAGTCAGTGAACACATTTCACCACCTATAGCCATTTATTTGTCCTTTACGATGACCGTTTCTGCGAAGGATGGTGTGCGAGCAGCAGCTGCTTCAGTTTTGTCTGTTGTGTTTGTAACCTCATCCTCCTTGTGTGGTGAGAAAAGAGGATAAACACCGGAGGAGAGACCGTGCGTTGTCAGCGGGAGGTCTGCTGTTTGTCCACCATCACTGATTGGCTACTCTGTTTTAGCAGGAAGAGGGCACAGAAAGACATCCGACCTTATCAGCTCAGAAGCATTTATCATATGATGCCCAGAGCTCGACTTATACACTGACAAGCTCACTTACATCCCAACGACAGAAACATTTTGTGACATCTGATTAAAATCTAGCATCTCTGAATGTTTCTGCACATTTTTTTAAAAAAAATTGATTTTAAAATTTCTTGGTAAAATAATGCAATCAATTTAGAATAAAGTTAAGGAGAAATAAACGTGGAAAAGAGGTGAGCTGCGCAGTCATGTTTATGTTCCTGGTTGACAGAATAGATTCATATCATCACGGATCTGTGGGAGAGGATGACTAAAGTCAGTACATGATATGTAAATACACTGATGTGAGAGCTGTTTTGTTGTGCCTCTAAATTTACATACACACACCATACTCCAGTACATCAACAGAACTGCAGTGTACTATATATAATGCTTGCTGTGCTGTGTATTAAGCAAATTTAATGATTATTTTCTTTACCATTTGCTCAAGAATATGCTGCAAAATGTCTTTTTGTGTTGTGTGCACATTTCCCAAAAGCTGTTCAAGTTAACAAGTTAACGATTTGTGACATTTTCACATTTCCACATCACGTCAGCCCATTTCATTGCTCAGCTGGTAATTAGTCAGCCCACATTCAAAGCTCTTACCGTCTCTTTGTGTGTCTGTAAAGAACTTAGGACTAGGACAGTTTGCTTGTGAGAAAGCTGAAAAGTCAAAGAGAAAATGACAAGGAGGTCAGTCACAGGTGATCTCTGAGATGTGCGATCCAGAAGCAAGTTATAAGCACTTTCAGAGTCGAAATTAAAAGAGCAGTAACGTCCTGGTGATCATTAGAAGTACTTTATCGGTACAGTTTGTTTTATTTGGGAGTTTTTCTTTGACCCTCAGCCATCTCCTCTCTTTCCCCATCTCCTCCAGATCCAACCCTACGATAAGATCGCTGCTCGAGGCCTGCCGGACAGTGTGGCTGAAAGCTTGAACAAACTGGTGGTGGTGAAGCTGAATGGAGGCCTGGGCACCAGCATGGGATGCAAGGGCCCCAAGAGCCTGATCAGTGTCCGCAACGAGAACACCTTCCTGGACCTCACTGTGCAGCAGATTGAGGTACAAAAGCTTCTGAATTTTTTTGGATGTGCGCAATTTGCATTGCAAGCAGTTGCAGTGACTGCTTGACTGCTCGACAGGTGATTTCAGAGGTCGTTTGATGGGAGGCAAACTGTCGCCAGACAGGTCAGACTCTGAGTGACTCCAATCACTCTGACGGCAAAGATTGCAGGCAGTCTGAGTCAGTCTGCGCTAATGAGCACAATTCGTCTGCCCTGTGTCTCTTGCCATTAAGGGACTTGACTCAACTAATATTCTGTTTATATTCCTGTATAAAAGCAAGGTTTCCCAGAACCTATGGCATTTTGTAGTTGAATCATCATCCTGCGCCATCCTAATATGTAATACTGTAATAGACAGCAAATTACAATGACGCTCTTAAAGTTGTTTTTTTTTTTCCTCCTTCGTTACCTCCATGCTTCTGTTTAAAACAAAATCTAAACAAGCATCTTGTTTGTGAATGTGTAATAATTCAAATATTTTATGGAGAAACACTTAAAATTTTGAGATTCCTGAAATATCTTGAAATTGTAACAAGATAGATTAATTACCTAAATAATTACAACAGAACAAAGCCTGTAGTGGTAAGAAAAAACATATAGTGTACATGTAAATCACGATAAATCATCATAAATAAATGACCCCACGTCAATGGGCCAGTTCATGGTAGGAAACACTTATATGATAAACATCATAAAGGCTCATTTAAATATATAACTCCACTCAGTCACTTGATGGCTAACAGCTGTGGGGAAAAAGGACTTTAGTTGGTAAAATTTTAAAGAGACTTGACTAGACAAAGATTAACTGATTAAGATTTATTTTATTGATTTATTTTGATCGCAATAATTGTGATGTGAAAATCTGACAGGGCGGCCCTTATTGCAGTTACATTACTTTGTAGTACAGCAGCTTCGACAATGACAGAATAGAGAGGAAGGTGTGGATATTCTTTGAAAGCCGTAAAAGCCTGAAAAGCCAAACCTCAGTGATGAATTTCATTCAGGCACAAGAATCACATAAACTATTAATGGAAACTTAATTTGATAAATGAGAAATGGTGGTTCAGTTGAGGCCAAAGTGACGCTTGTAACCTTAACTTTCTATGTTGTTTGAATTTATTCTCATCTCATATTGTTGAAGTAGATTTGTTTTTTTTACTGGTTTATTTTAAACCTTCCTACTAAACCTGTCCAATAAACCCGTCAATGGATAATCACTTTAATTATAGCTCTGACACCAACAGCAAACCGGTCTTTCTTCTTAATGAAATTCTTAGCATGGCTGTTGTAGGAGCAGCTGGGTGTCGCCTGCTGATCCGCTGCCACACCAGAGCTCATGATGTGGCTCAGATGTCATAGTAGACGGAGCAGGAAGTGATGTGTAGCCTGATGCAATACAAACAGTCTGCTCTCTATAGTGTTTGCAGTGTTTGTGATGTTTCTTACTTTATTATCCCCAGCTAGGAAAAAAAAAAGCGACTTTAGATGATTCACAGGAGAAAAAAATTGCCTCTGCCTTTTCCACCCTGATGCAGCTTGCGTATCAGCCTCCAGGCGCAAGCCTCTCAGACTTCATGTAGCCATGTGCTTTTCCGATCCAGAGCTGAGGGTCTTTTGAAAGGAGTTGAGTGTAAAATCTCAGGGGAGTTGCTGGCGATTGGCCGGGAAACAGAGACGGCGTGTGTGCCGGAGGAGGGGAGTTTGTGCGCTTATTTGGACCTGATCCTACCTTATTTCAGCAGCACTCCTAATCCTTTAATTAATTTATGTTAAGTTACATAAATTAGACAGTAATCACACCATCACATGTTCAAGCAGCATTTTTAGGAGGATGTAGGAAGAAAAGTTAAAATTTTAATTGCGTTTTGAGGTAGTTGTGACCCTTGGTATGAAATCTGCAATGAGTAAGATTGAAGTGTTTTACAGGATTGTGGAACTGAGTGTAACAGGGATGCTGTATGTCTGTGGCGTATTTCTGGGTTTCATAACAGTCTCATGGGACACTCCTCTCCTCCCGGCACACTGCTCCCTGTGTCAGAGTCCCCGCTCTCCATTTTCTGCTCGGGTCTGGTCAGATTACTTGCCGGCTGAATCAACCTATTGAGAAAGGAAAAATGGATACCACACACACACACAAACGCACACACGCACAGCCCCTCTTAACCAGGTCCTCCTGTGAGAGAACGCCCCTCTCAGCCACCCCGCTGACTCATGCATTTTTAATTTATTGCTGAAACATGTACACATTCACGGAGAGTGGACATGAAAAAAGGTTGGACAAAAGTCAGACTCAGGCGCCGCCTGGCTACTGAAGATTTACAGCTTTCACCTGAGCAGCTGCCTCAATAGCAGATCTGTCAAGTTAGCCAGTTTCAGTTAAAGTGTGAAAGAGTGAAGCTGTGAAGAGTGACCGTTTAAGTCATGTATGTAAGTGATGTTAAAGGTATTCAATATCAGAGAGTAACAGGAGCACTTTTGTTCTGGAGCTGACACTCAAATGTCTTCAGGAAACTTGAGTATTATCACAGTTCGGAGAGGATCAAAGCCTCCAGGCAGGTATTTTGAAACTCTTATCTAAATGAACAGGTGGAGAGCCAAATCTTTACCTTTAGTTGTTACTGGGACATTAAAAACATATACATATACAGAATAACCAGTTAAATCAAGCTTTAAAAGGCTGCTAAATTTAGAACAAGAATGAAGGAATAAGATTTAAAACCTTTTTTTCACCACATTTGCTACTTCGGTACATTCATACAGTTTCACAACATTATGGCTTTAACGGCTTTAACAGCATATCTACAGCCGTTAACAAAGGTAGAGCAGGTCATCCACTGATTGGAAGGTCAGTGAATTGAACTCTGGCTCCTGCAGCCCGCACGTTGAAGTTTCCTTTGGCAAGATATCAAACCCGAAATTTCCTCTGATACAGCCATCAGAGTGTGATTGATTCAAAGAGTGCTAAAAGTGCATAAAATAAAGCATTGTGTGAATGTGGCTTGTAGTAGAATTGATTTGACTGCTCAGTAAGAGTGGAAAAGTGCTTTATAAATACCAGCCATTAGCTTATCTCAAGTACTGAACAAAAGCCATGAAAATTATGGCTACACTTAGTCAAGAAAAACTTGTATCTTTAGTACAGTAATTATAGACTGACTGCTGCCACACAACACATGTCAGTAACACGACATGGTTGGCTCGTAAGCTTTCTGTTTCAGGTATTGATAGGCTCTTTGGGGACCGGTGCAGGACAACCACAATCTCTAGTGTTTTGATTGAGGAATCACTGAGCGCTGTGTCTAATCCATGTCTCTAAACAAGGACCAGGGAGGTCTTTGCAACTAAAGCTTGTATGTAGCAGGTATTTTACAGGCTCTTCTTGCCAGTGAGTTAATTAGCTGTATGACAGAAAAATAATCATCAGAAATTTTGATTAGTGAGCAGGCCAAAAATGGGTTTAAATATAGGCACTGTTGCATCCAGCTGTTAAGTCACTATAGTTGCAAGACTCCCAGTATTCCTTTTTATAAAAGTTTTAATAAATGCATAGATGGATAAGTTAAACAATACAGTAAGAAATCTCGGGGTAATATTTGATCAGGAGTTTAATTTTGATAAACAAATCAACTCTGTAGTCCAATCTAGTTTTTATCATCTGCGTTTGCTGGCTAAAGTCAAATCCTTTGTAAACCGCACTGACTTAGAGAAGGCCATTCATGCATTCGTCAGTTCTAGACTTGATTATTGTAA
>JASGAU010340261.1:0-12070 GCA_030220045.1 Australoheros facetus
TGTGCCTCCACCTAAACACAAACATGAGGATACTCAGGGGTTACAGTGGGATTCAGAAGGTGGAGGAACCCTAAGATCAGCTGTAGTGGCTCTGCATGGGGAGAAGAATCACAGCTTTCTATTGTGAGCTGCAGTAAATGATGTTGGTGTGCAGGCTGTGATCAGCTGACCTGCTGCTGCTGCTCTCTTCTTCCTCTCCTTCCTCTTTCTTACATCTTTCTCCATCTGAGTGAAGTTATTGCTCATTCTTTGCTCTCCCTGGAAATACAGCAGCTCTTCTTTTAGCTAGCAGACACACTGTGAGACACACTGCACACACTTTTTGTGCTGATATTTGTTGAGCATTTAGAAACGTTGCATTTAAAATTACCTGCGTTGCATTTAAAATTACCTGAGCGAGCATAACGTTACTCTCGTTATGCTCGCTCCTCTTCTGTAGTGCTAAATGCTGAAGTACCACGAGCACAACTTAGGGACATCGGCGGTCTGGCCCACTGTAACCCCTGATTATAGCGCTATAAATGATACATTAATTATATGATTTTGCCTCTTTAATGTCTTTGGATGCGATAAGCCCCGGTGATGGAGGATATGCCAGTACGATTGTCTCTTATATGTTATTGTTCCTCCGTTTAGGCTCAGATGGTTTGATGTTTGACGGCGCACTGTCGGAAATGCTAACATGTTAAACCTAAAGTAACGAGCTCGTTTTGAAAATGTAAGAAGTAGAAAGTACAGATACTTGTGTAAAAATGTAGGGAGTAAAAGTAAAAAGTAGTTAGAAAATAAATACTCAAGTAAAGTACAGATACCCGAAAAATCTACTTAAGTACAGTAACGAAGTATTTGTACTTCATTACTTCCCACCTCTGGTCCTAACCACACCCCACCACCACAGTAACTTTTTCTATTCTTTGACCACAACCAAGATGTGGGAAATTTTACAATGATACAGACCACACATAGTAGCATCGCAACAACATCCATTTGTTTTCTTAACTGTTTTTCTATTGGCTGGAGCCAATTCCAGCTCTCACACGGCAAGAGGCAGGCTACACCCAATTACAGGATCTGACAACATTCAGGGTATAGTCATTGTGACTGATGTATAAACTCTTTCAATATTTGTGTATATTGACACTTTCGCATAGATCTTCCTCTAGGAGGACATCAAGGTGTTCCCTAGCAAGATGAGATTTTTTTTTTCTGGTTCTTGACTGAGGTGCACGCGTTTCTCCTCCTCTCCCTACTCTTTACGTTTTACCCTGCTTTGCTGCTTCACTGTGCTGTAAGAGCCTCTCTCTACACATGCTCTGAGCTGGAAATTAAGATTATGTATTTGGTCAGCTGGTCTCTCAATGCATCGATCAAATTTTTCTCCACGAGGAGACTGGGAAAAGGAGAACCATCTGTCTGAGTCGAACAACCCGGCATGGATCATGGATAACAGGATCTCTTCTGATTGGACGTGGGGGATACCTGATTTACCACGGAAGTTGGAAGTGGGGTACGTGCAGAGCAGTACGAACTCAGACTTTTGGAGAAATGTCTGTTCCTGTGTGGCAGCGAGAATGGAACCTTGAAATTTGGATTCCTGGAGTTTTCGCCATTGAGGGTTCCCAGCGAGACTGTAAGCAAAGTTATCAGTAACAGCCTGTACCAAAACAATGGTGTTTATCTGGAATTTGACCCCCCTACCTGGCATTGGGACAGCTGGGAAATCTCAATATCTCCTGGAGTTATGTAAACAGATGCTCTTCCCCCGCCTATCCCGTCTCTTGTGACCTGTGTGATCTGGCATCCTAGCAACCTGTCTGCTGTTTAGTCAAGGACAGCTGGAAGGCTCCACAGTATCCTAGACTTGCTCGCCTCTCAATGATGGCAGCAAGGCCGCGGACACCTATCTCCCTATGTTGGTCTGGTTGTTAGTCTTTTGGAAGGGTGTTCTGGAACTTCTTTTCATTACATGTAATGACAATAAATTTATTCTGATTCTGATTCTGATCATGGCTAGCTTTGTGGCAGGCAGGATAGGGCCCTACAATGCAGACTTGCAGAGCAAAAACTGAACTTAAATGTGGCTTTATTTGAAGAAAGAAATAATAAGCGCAGCTGCACTGGAGCTGGTTGGGTCAGAGACAAAACCAAAACAAACTTGGGCACCACAAAGTCCAAATAAAGCAGTTCAAGAGGCCACCCGGGCTAGGGGGCCAGACCTACAGGCCGAAGTCCAAGATGGCGGCGAAGCAGAGCAGGAGGCCAGCCGTGGGAACGGTGGCGGCAATGAGGCAGTGCAATGCAACTGCAATGCCAGCAGTGGAGATGAAGCAGAACGGGATGGCAGCCACAGGAATGGTGGCAGTGACAAGGCAGAACAGGAGGCCAGTCACAGTGCCAGCAGCAGCGATGAGGCAGGCCACCGGGCCGGCCACAGGGCCAGCGGCAGTGACAAAGCAGGTCAGGGGGCCAGCCACGGGCCCAGCGGCAGAGACTCTTCAGAGCTGATGGGTCACCTTGAGTGGCCTGGCAGGTGGCTGATGACAGCGAAACACCCCAAACACTAGCGACATCGGACCCTTGGGCTCTGGCTTTGGACACTCCAAAGACATGGTAGGGGTGGGACACATCGGCTTTGGAAACTCGGGTGGCGCGGGACCCCTTGGCTCCAGGTACGCAGGCTGGGGCTGCGGTGCAGGGGACACAATCATCTCCTTTGACTGCTGGGGCTGCTTTGGGGATTGTTCTGGTGGCTGTGGCGGAGGTGCAGGTTGCTCAGGTAGCTCAGCAAAAGATCTCTGAGGGCTGAGATGCTGGTGAAGACTGAAGAGCAGGCTGGGACACTGGCAAAGAATGAAGAGTAGGCTCTGGCAGTGAAGACTGAAGGGCTGATGGTGTAGCAGATGGAAAAGGCTGAGGCAGTGCTGGACACACAGCCATGAACTCCAATGACTGGAGCCACTCTGCAGGGCACACAGGGGTCACAACAGACGACTGGAGCTGCTTATGAGGGCTTTTGGCTGCCCTCACCCAAAGTACAGGTATGGGTGCAGAGACTGGCCGGTCCTCAGCTGTCCCCACTTGAGAAAAAGGTACGGATGCAGAGACGTGCTGGTCCACGGCTGTCCCCACCCAGGGAACAGGTATGGTTGCAAGAGCGGACTGTGCTCTGCACACCCTCACCCTAGGAACAGGAATAGATGTGGGGACAGGCTGGGCCCTAGCCACCCCCACACTGGGAACAGGAATGGGTGCAGGGTGCTCAGGCACAGGAGAAGCATTGACAGGAGCATCAGTTTCAGGGGGGTCAAACTCAGGTGCAAAGCACACAGTCTCAGGAGGAGCAAGCATAGCAGCCGCATCCACTGTCTTTGAGGGAAAACCATCAGTGGGACAAAGGCACAAAGTGTTCAATAGGAAGTGTTCAGTAGGGAAACCCTACTCTGAGCAACTCCTAGATAACTGAGAACCTCACCCTATCTCTAAGGGTGAGCCCAGATGCCCTTTAGAGGAAATTGATTTCTGCTACTTATAGGGTGGTTATTCTTTTGGTCACTTTCCAGAGCTTGTTGTCATATGTGAGTGTAGGAATAGACCAGTAAATCAGTCAACTGATAGCGTCACCTTTACTCTCAGCTCTCCACCAGAATAGAGCAGTACAGTGTTGATATCACTACAGACTGTCTGTCTCTGTAAGTCTGTCAGAGTCTTGTGCCCTGTCTACTATCGTCATAGTGTGCTGTGTCCTTCATTTTCCAGCAGACACATTTACATCTTAGATGTATTGCTTTACTAGCTTTAGAGATGCAAAACCCCCAGACAATTGGTGAGATGTTCTACTTCATCTTGTCTGTTTTTTCTTTTTTCATGGCAATCAAATCATAGAAGGAAAAGACCATTTCCAACCCTGGACGTATGGTCCTATGTTTTTGTTTGTTTGCTTTTTGTTAAATGACAATCTGTATCCACAAGAGTTATTACAAATGAGGCTGTGAAGGCACTGCAGGACTGCTTTGATTAAACATGTAAAGATTAGCATTAACAGTTTGACTGGTTGCATCAAATTCTGTCAACATACCACCTATTGTGCACACAGCACCCTCGATCTCTAGTGACCTGAAAAAACTGCTTAATGAAAAGAAGAACGTTTTCAGGTTGTCCTGGTCTCCAGAAAGGGAAGTCACACAGACTTGGAGAACAGGTATCAAGTTTTTGCTGGAGGTCGCCATCAGTCACTGACTGATAAAGCCCCAGTCATGCAGGACTAGAGACCATTCAGTGAGCCCCAGGCAACCATAGACCACCAGGAGAAAATGTGTGCTACCCTGACTGGTTTGCAAGTAGTTAGAATCCTATATCAGAAAAGAAAAGTTCAGCACCTGAGGGCTGTACTATGAAGTGAGATTAATGGCTTAGAGAGTCATATGGCACATAAACTCATAGCTTTCTGTGTCATGAAAATGGCTTTCTTTTTACCTTGCTTCCGACCATGGTAACTGATGCTGAATACATAACCTGGTCAGGAGCAGGTTATGTTAAGAGTTTTGTTTTAAAATAAATAGGAAGATTTCAATGCTTCTTTTATTTACAGCATGTTTAAGTGCAATATAAATTGTCTGCTGGGGGAATATGGTTTATATGTGCAAGTTGTTAATGCGTACTTTAGAAAAATAAAATGAAGTGCAAAGTGTGTGTCGCATTGTCACAGAAATGTCTGTCCATCCATCCGTTCATCTTCTTCTGCTTATCCGGGGCTGGGTTGTGGGGGCAGCAGGCTAAGCAGAAAAACCCAGACTGTCATGGTCCTGAGTTGTTTGCCCAATGTTTTGTGTTATGTTTCTTTAGGTTCTGTTTTCATTTGAGATTCCTCTGTGTTTCAGTGTTCATGTGGTTTTGGTTTTTAGTTCATTTTAGGTTATAGGTCTTATTAGTTACAGGTATTTATATTTAATCGCTGCCTAATTTTTTAAAAATAATTATTGCACACTTTCTGTAAATCCTAGAAACTTCTCAAATATCACTGTGTTCATGTGCTATATGAAATTTGCTGATCCAAACAACCAGTAATTTATAAAGGAAAATCATGAAAATCATCAGGGGTGCCCAAACCTTTGCATACCACTGTACAATGACTGGGAGGCAAAAGTGTTTGCTACAACACAGCTCAATTCAATTCATCCACACTCCTCTAAAACGGACTTCAGATGCTCAACATATCTGTGAAGTTTTGTTACAGCATCTTGTGTCGTTTTAATACTATTGTGCTTACAAAGATTCTGTTCCCAGGTGTACATATTAACACACCTGCCAATGTATGTCAAAATACCTAAAACCAACGTGGCAGGTCTTGGTACCATAGGTGTCATAAGAGTGCCGCTGACAGACTCACACCTGAAATTGTTTCATGAGGACGTGAGGGAAAAATGCTACTAGTTTATTATTGTCTGTTTGTGAGTCCTGCATTTGGGTCCTTCCTGTACACCCTTGACAAAGGCAGCATAAGTAGAGAATAGTGTGATCCTTGTTTACCTGTATCTTTACCTGTACTCTCACTGCAGCACTCTGGATCAACTGAAGGCTTTTGAGGGAGCTTTTAGAGCTGCTTGATAATAAGTGGGGGAAATAGTGATTTAATCCCCTCCTGAATTTGTAAGAATGTGATGCCCTACAACCCATCCAGAATTACATTCAATCAATCAATAAATCAATTACAGATAATCCTGATCTTAACACATTATATGTATAAATCACACCTCTTCACACAATCTATTTCTTACATCCCAGCCTCTCCACCACCATGGGCAAGACCAAAGAGCTGCCAAAGAACTTCAGGGAAAAGATTGTAGACCTGCTACAAGACCACCAGCAAGAAGCTTGGTGAGAAGGTGACAACTGTTGGTGCGATTATTCAAAAAATGGAAGAAATATAAAATGACCATCACTCGCCCTCAATCTGAAGCTCTGTGTCAGATCTTGCCTCATGGGGTTTTTCTGTTAAGGGTACAGGACGACTTCACCGCATTGAGGGGCCAATGGACAATGAGAACCTCCTTCTCTGAGCCCGAACACTGAAGATGGGTCATGGATGGGTCTTCCAGCATTACCCAGAATATACCAGCAACAAAGGAGTGGCCAAAGAAAAAGCTCATTAAGGTCATGGAATGGCCTAGTCAGTCTACAGACCTCAATCCTATAGAAAATCTGTGGACGGAGTCATGTTGTCAAACAGCAGCCAAGAAACCTAAAGGATTTAGAGAGTTTCTGTAAAGAGGAGTGGGCCAAAATCCCTCCTGGTAATCAATTACAAGAAATATCTTACCAATGTACTTGCCAGCAAGGGTTTCTCCACCAAATACTAACTCAATAACATGTAAATCAATTTCTAACTTTTATGTAATGTTATTTTTATGGATTTGTGTTGATATTCTGTCTCTTTCTATTAAAATGAAACTGCCATATAATGCAAGGGAACTTGCAATTAGAAAATTTACAAATTTAGTAGGTGATCAAATAATTATTTCCCCCACTGTATAATTGTCCAGCCTAGAAGAAACAAATGCATGAATTAATTTTTCAGCAGCACTCTGAGACAGGATGTTTCTAATTTTAGAGATATTTACAACTACTATTTCAAGAAATTTTGTAAAGGAAAGTTGCAGGTTGGCTTATAAATTAGCTTAGACAGCTGGGTCAGGTAAAAGCTTATCAAGTAATGGCTTAATTATGACCACCTTATAGGCCTGTAGTATGTTTGGAGGACGTAATCATTGAAGTTAACCCAGAAAGATCAGTTGGAGAGAAAGACTAGTCATAGGGACATCAAGCCTGTCAATAATTGTCTTTCTCATCTCCTGAGACAGCTTTCTCCTTAGCTTTGTTTGGTCCATGCTCAGTGTGGTACACGCCATGATACCAAACCACACAGTGACTACTTTACAGGACACAGTTTAATATAACCCTTGCAGTCAGCTTATTTTCAGTCTATAGGGGTAGCATCATTTTTGTCCAAACCAGTTTCATTAGTTTGTTTTTAAAATACTCGTGCTGAAGCATAATTCAGCATGAAGCAATGTCTGATTTTCATTAAGTTAATTTTCAGTACATTTTTTATTTATTATTACTTATGTCAGTTTCAAGTTATTTCAGTGATCATTGTAGGTTTTTTTTTTCTTTAACAGAAGGGTACCAACAGTTTTGACCACATCTGTATGTGAGATATTTATGAACAATTTTTTTCTCTAATGGTTAAAATTTTATTTGTAATAAATTCATGAAGTCATTACTACAACAACATAACAATCTGCTCCAGCACTGCTGCTCTGCTCACTCCCTGTTCCATTTGTGTACTCTAGCTTTACCTATCACCTCTTAACCTTACATCCTTCATGATAGAGCTCACTGGCCCCCATTAAGAAAGAGGGACTATAATAATCTAATGTTCACATGAGCATGCATGCACACAAGCGCACGCACACGCACACACACACTAGTGGCCCCCAATAAGCCAGTAAATAGCTATGATGGATAAATGTAGGAGCCGGGCCTCATTTTCTCTCCTGGACCATAAATGGCTGCTTGGCCATTTTCAGCAGCCATCTATTTCATCTTTACACGACTGTAAATCTGACTGCTCCCTTAGCCAACCATTCTTTGTCCATCTTTCTGCTGATGACAGTCACTGTCTCTCTGTCTCATGTTCTCAGCTCAGGACAATTGAATACAAAGCTTTCAAAAATAATTGTACCATTTAAAGTGTTATTTTAATGAAGGTCACCAAACAAAGGCATTTCAGTATGACAGCTGGCATATGCTTCACGCACGCACACACACACACACACACACACACACACACACACACACACACACACACACACACACACAGACCCCAGTGACCCTGAAAAGGATAAATGGATGGATGGATGGTGTTTCATGGAGTCAGTGCCACTGTTAAAAAAAACAAAAACAGTTTTTGGTTGAATTAAATCTTACTGTGCAAAAACAGTTTTTTCAAACTCAGGATAATTGGTTATCCTTATTTTCAGAGTCTGCAATGCTTTTTTGCATTTGCACAATATTTCTAAAATTAGAAACATCCTGTCTCAGAGTGACTGCATAGTCCATTATTGTAAATTTATACAGTGTGTTATTAAGAATTGATCAAACCAAAGAGGGCAGTCAGGAAATATTGTTAAATGTTCAGTATCTGTTTCAGATGTCAGGGCATGATTAAAGTTACATTTTGAGAGAAGCCAATTGAGTCTAACAATAGCTTAAATGCAGTGTTGAGGCTGTTGTTTTCAGCAACATGAATCACCCACTGAGCACTAAATCAGATTTTTTTAAAAATCTCAGAATTCAGATATAAACTCTTAAGGCCAGGTGGACAATATGTACCAACAAATAATTTTTTTTTTAATTTTCCAATAAAGCTGGACACTGCTGAAAGTCAGGCTTAGGTAACCAGGTTTCTGTAAGGCAGAATAAATCAATATTTTGATCAGTTATTAAATCATTTACTAACAGGGAAGGGAAAGAACTAATGTTAAATAAACCACAATAAATTGATTTACTTTTTGGTGCAGTTGAGGGTGTTATATTATTCTCTCTTTGTGAGTTTTTGCTTCCGTGCATCCATTTTCTTCCGCTTATCTGGGGCCAGGTCGTTGGGGAAGCAGCATAAGCGGAGAAGCCCAGACCTCTCTCTCACCAGCCACCTCCTCCAGTTCACCCGGGGGGAAACTGAGGCCAGCCGAGAGATATAATTTCCCTAGCGTGTCCTGGGTCTGCCCAGGGCCTCTACCTGGTAGGACAGGCCAGTGTTAATTTTGACAGCAAATTTTGATTTAGTTTTAGTCATAATTTAGTCATCTGAATAGTTTTAGTTTTAGTCTAGTTTTAGTCGACAAATTACCGTAAGAACAGTCGACTAAATCTACAGTCGATTTAGTCGACTAAAATATAAAGGGTGTAAAGTGTAAATGCTTTTTCTTCAGTTCCCTTGAATTAGTCATTATACACACTTACACAAAATTAAACATTTATTAAAATTTATGGAATATTATTAATAATATTAACATTAGCATTTTACCTGCTTCCCACACACCTGATCATTAACACCACCATACTGAGATAATACAGCGTTTTACAGCAGGACACGCTCTGAAAGGTACAGGACAGTGTTCAGGACTAAGATTAGGAAAGGCTAATCCACCGCGGTGTGGAGATTTTCTCTAAACACAAACGCTAAACTGGGAAAAACACTTTACCCTGCATGACATTAAAATGCTTACCTTTGCATGGAGATCTGGGTGACTCATTTGCCGATATCGTTTAAGATTTGTCGTGTTTTTACCCGAGATAGTCGCCCCACATGGTTTACACATCGTTTTGTTTGTACAACGTCAAAGGACAAATGTGTCCATACATCGGCTCTTCTCTTTCTCCCTGCTGACACTGTTTACATAACTTAGTTCTATCGGAAGAAAAGACAAATCACAGGCTAGTTTAGTCTTCCCGGGTTTAGAGCAAATTTGCGCAACTGTGCGTTTGATTGAATGTTTTCCTCACTTGTCCCACCCTGTCACAAAATTAAATAAGTTCTGACTGGATGTCATCCCCGCCAAGCATTTTCGTCTCGTTTTCATTCGTTGATGAAAGTGTCAATTAATTTTGTCATAGTTTTTTTTTTATTATTTTAGGTAGTTTTAATTTAGTTATCGTCTCGTTATCGTCATGAAAAAAAGGGTCGTTGATGAAAACTATGACGAAAAAATTTCTTCAACAAAATTAACACTGGGACAGGCCTGGAACACCTCACCCAATAGCCGCCCAGGAAGTATCCTAGTCAGATGCCCGAACCACCTCAGCTGTCTCTTTTCAATGTGGAAGAGTAGTGGCTCTACTCTGAGCTCCTCCTGAATAATTGCACACCTCTCCCGATCTCTAAGGGAGGAGCCAGCCACCCTTTGGAGGAAGCTCGTTCCCACCGTTTGTATCTGTGATCTTGTTCTTTTGGCCACTACCCAAAGCTTGTGGTCATAGGTGAGAGTAGGGACGTAGATTGACTGGTAAATCGACAGCTTTGCTTTCACGCTCAGCTCCCTCTTCACCATGACAAACTGGTGCAGCGTCCACATCGCTGCAGACACGGCCCCAATCCGTCTGTCAATCTCCCACTCCCTTCTCCCGTCACTCATGAACAAGACCCCAAGATACTTAAACTCCTCCACCTGGGGCACCAACTAGTCCCTGAGCTGGAGTGGGCACCCCACCCTTTTCCTAAGTCATGGCCTCAGACTTAGAGGTGCTAATTGTCATACCAGCCACTTCACACTTGGCTGCGAGCTGGAGGCCACCACTTGATGAAACCAACAAAACCGCAGCATCCGCAAAAGAAGAGATGAGATTCTGAGGCCACCAAGGTGAAAGCCTTCTGCCACATGGCTACACCAAGAATTTCTGTCCATAAAGGTTATGAACAGTATCGGTGACAAAGGGCAGCCCTGGCAGAGTCTAACACCCACAGGAAATGAGTCCAACTTATTGCAGACCAAGCACAAGACACATGTAGAGAGCAAACTCTCACTCACACTCAAATATCCTCGAGAAGATAAACAGCTGGTCGAGTGTTCCATGACCAGGACGAAAACTGCATTGTTCCTCTCAGATCTGAGGTTTGACTACAGACGTATCCTCTTTTCCAGGACCTGGCACAGACCTTGCCGGGGAGGCTGAGGAGTGTGATCCCTTAATAGTTGGAGCACAGACTCCAGTCCCCTTCTTAAAGATGGGGACCACCACCCCAGTCTGCCAATCCAGTGGCACCGCCCCAGATTGCCACATGACATTATAGAGGTGTGTCAACCAAGATAGCCCTACAACATCCAGAGCCTTCAGGAACATCCACCCCAGTGGCCCTGCCACCAGGGAGTTGTTTAACCACCTCAGTGACCTCACCCGCAGAGATGGGCGTTTCGTCCCCAGACTCTACTTACAATAGAGAAGGCATGTCAGTGGGATTAAGGAGGTCCTTGAAATGTTCCTTCCACTGCCCGAATATTGCCTCAGTTGCCGCAGCACCCCACCAGCACTATATACCATATGAGTAGAGTATCACTTTCCAGGCAGGCCGTTCCTCCCTGTCACATCCCTCCAGTTCTTACTGTCATGGCCAGTGTGAGTGTTGAAGTCTCCCAGTAGGACAATGGAGCCACCAGATAAAGCATCCTCGAGCAACCTGCCCACCGACTCCACAAAGGCTGAGTACTCTGAACTGTCATTTGGCATGTAAGTGCAGACAACAGTCAGGACCTGTTCCCCAGTGCAGGGAAGCAACCCTTGACACTACGACACCTTCTGTGGGTGGTGCATCTACAGGAGGATGGGCCCCTATCTCCTCTTTGGGCTGCACCTGACCCGGAACCACAGGCTAATGCGCAGCCACCAGACGCTCTCTCTCAAGCTCCCTCCCCAGGCCTGGCTCCAATGTGGGGCCCCAGTAACCCTATTCTGGGCAGGGTAAACTGTTCCTTTGATGCCTCTTCCACAAAGGTCATTGGAATTGCTCTTTTTCAGGCCCCTTACCCAGGACCAGTTTGCCATGGGAGACCCTACCAGGTGCAAGAGCCCCCGGACGACATAGCTCCTCGGATCACTGAGACACACAAACCCTTCCACCACGATAAAGTGGGGATTCACAGAGGAGGTGAGGTTTTAATACTTAATTAATTTTTGCTGATTTTTGATTTGTCTTTTGATGGTTTGGGAGCAGACACAGTCTCTATGGGCAAAGGGTTTTTTGTGGGTTGTCCAGACGAGGGAAGCTGCAGAGAGGTGTGTAAGACTGCAACTCTGCTTCCTGGCCCCAAATGTGGATGGTCACGTTTTGGGAGCTTAATAATTTTTGCCAGAGTTTTGCCCTCACATTTCTGCAGATATTTAAGTATATCTTTTCATGGGACAACACTGACAAAATGACAAAATGACACTTTGACACAATGAAAAGTAGTCTGTGTGCAGCTTATATAACAGTGTAAATTTATTCTTCCCTCAAAATAAATCAATATACAGCCAT
>JASGAU010340265.1:0-19538 GCA_030220045.1 Australoheros facetus
CAAAAAAAAGAGCAGCAGTACAACCAGTGTGAAAGACACACAGATGTTAGGTGAAACAAAAGGAGAGAAAATGAACTAATGTTTAGGAAAATGCAGAATTTTATTGGGCTTTAATTTAAAAGCAGCCCAGCACAGAAAAATCATTAAGCTATTGGTGATCACTTTGATTTGTTGACCCCCAAAATCATAGTTCACAGGCACAGCCCTATGACCAAACAAACAGTACAAACTAGAGCTGCAATGATTCCTCGACTAAATCAAATAATTTGATTCTAAAAAATCCTCGACACAAATTGTTGCTTCGATGTTTTGTTTAAACTCTGCAGCACTCAAGTGTCTCCATATAAGCGCGAGTGTTTCACATTAGCAGCATTAAAGTTCTCCGTTGCTGCGCCAGATTTCCATCATTTGAAAAAAGGCTAACACGTTTTTTTCCACGCCTCCACTGCTCTCCACACACGTGTGTGTATGTTGTTCTCTGGGCTGATCATTTCAGCTGTTAGAACAGATCGCTATGACCACAGTTAGCACTAGCAACCCCTCCCGGTCACCTTTTCAGTAACAAGGGGCTCTGTCAAAATATTTTTATGCTTTAATCCCTGATTAGCAACTAAAAATAGACCTGCAATAGAATTGTATTCAGGAGGATGCTTGTGAATACAAAGCATTACAACATTACGCTCATGCAGCCCCCAGTTTATCAGCAAAAACATTGATAACACAGCAGCAGTTGTTTTACATGCAGTCTGTCTGCAAGCGCACAGAGATGGAGCTGTTATAGAGACGGTGAGCTCAGGTGGAGCGAAAGGAGACGTTTTTCTAGTGTCCAGAGCAGCAGCGCTTTTTCCTGTAACCACCATTAAACCTTTACTGGGAAACAGCTGGAGGTCCTTCATCAACCACCTGATCAGGAAGTGAAGAAAAGAGAACTTTGTAGCTGCTCCATCCACTGCTGTTTGTTTCACACAGGGAAAAACTGCAGTAAAGCTACGGAAGTTAAAATATGCAGACAAACTGTTAATAAGACAAAAGTATTTTTAATTTGATTAATTGGGAGTAATCAACAGAATACTTGATTACTAAAATAACTGATAGTTGCAGCAGCCCTAGTACAAACTGTATTTACTGAAAACACCCTTTAATCACTCACTTTGTTGCCTAAATGAGAGCGAGACCTTCAGTAGCTGCAGTGCTTGTCAGCTCTGCACAGCCTAATGCTCGCCTGATATGTGATACACTTGCATTGTATGCAAAGTGGAGGTACATTATTCATAAAAAAAAGACTTTCTGTCTTTATTTACCTAACTCCAGCTCACACTAGGTTTGCTAGTGTATATTCAGTTTTCATTAAGCTACATAAGAAAAAAGAGATGTCAAATTATTGTTATGACTTTACCTCTTCCCTGATCCAGCTCATGCTCTTCTTGACTGTTGGAGAACAGAGAGCAAGCAGAAGAAGGTACAACCCAATTATCCTCACTTCCCAACACAATGAATGGACGTCAAAAACATGAAAAAGCTGTCAGTGGCTCCAGTACGGAGCATACAGTCAGCACTGCATTTTGAGGGGGTCGGTTGTAATTGGAGTAGGTATAGTCTAGGATGTAGATCNGGGGGGACACTGGACACTATGCCAAAATGGCTGGAATCATGTTGTACAGTTTGTGGACAGTAAAAAAAAATTCTGCTGTAATTCTTTATTATTAGTGATTTTAGCTTATCTGCTTATTTCATTTTGTTAGTCTCTCATGTTCAGCAGATGCTTATACTGTGTTCTGACAATTCATTTATTCAGCCTTCTCCAAATAACGGTGACTTAGCCTGAATTATTCGTTGAAGCTGTATTCACCCAAGATGTTGCAACTGCTTGGAATTAATTTGGATTAACATGACACACACAGAATGCTAATGTTATCTCCATTTTGGTGTTGATGGCCAGCCAATTTAATTGCTGTGAAAAAAACCTATAAAAAATGTAATCCATAATTTCATATTTATCATAATAGCCTCTGGCAGAGAGAGGGGAAGAAAACGGAAACACATTTTTTCCTGCCCTTTGCCCTCGTTAGAACCCTCTTGGCTTCTCTGGCATCTCCTGATTATGAACAGAGCCTACCTTGGCGGGCAACTTCATTAAAATCTATTTAAATCAACTTCAACAGTAAAGTGCTCCTTCTCACAGCTTGTGTGAGCAGAAGTCTCTGGGAACATCATTAGAGAATGGAAGTGTGTTTGTGTATGTGTGAATGTGTGGTACTTCCTCTAAGTTTGAATAACAAGCTCCTTCACAAGTGTCGGCACCCCCAACCAATTGCGTACATGTTACTGTAATGTGCCTGACAGGCTGAATAACTGCTTTGCCTCTTCCTTGATCCAGTTGTTTTTTTCCTTGAGTTCAGCAGGCGTGTTCTCACTACAAAGTAGCCCTGGGTGCCCTGAAGGTACATCTGCCGTCTGGGTCCCAGTAAATACGTCACCCACGGGGAAAGGCCTTCAAATAACACTACAGAACCTTGACTGTTAAACCTCCCATTAACAGGGAAGCAATCCTCTGAACTTTGCTCAACCTTCTCACTTTCTCTAAACGTGTATGCCTTTGCTGAAAATGATACTTCAGATGCGATCTAACCTCATATGAACTCCTTCTCAGGCAGTAATGCACTAATGCAAAGAAGCAGTGCATTCTGAGGCAATAATGTACGCAAACTCAAAGTCCAGTGCAGTTTGACTTGAGGCTAAATGCTTGCTGGGGAGTCAACTTTGAAATGAATGTGTCAAAGGTCTGTGATGCACAGAAAATATGCCACACATATTAAAATAGTTCCTGCTGACATGTCCTGTGTTTTTCTTAAGGATGTTGTTGTGACTCAGTAATGATATGCCACTCATGGTTAGCTTACTTGCGTTGCCCTTAAAGTGAGTGACAGTGATTCAGTGAATTAAATTGGCTACCCTAGCATATTCTAAAATTATATGTGGCATTTGATTTAAGGCTGCGTGGCAGAATCATACAAAACAAATACAAGAGGAAAGCGAAAATTAAATACAGATACAGATTTTATTTTGTAATGTATGACTTAATGTTTGCCATCATATGTTATATGTATTAGTGTTATACAACATGTTAGCTGGGGACATTAATTGGCAAACTTGACAGCTTGCATTTTCGCTTAGATATTATTTTACCAGCGTTAATGTTTTAAGGGGATAAGGTTTGCCAGCAAGCTGTCGGTGTGCTGCACCAATCTGTGATGGTTGATTTGTCAGGTTAGCAGATGAAGTCATGTGAAAATAGACAGTTAAATTACCAGAGGGCGAGTTAGTCGACCTTATTAACTCAAGATAGTATTTGCTATTGAAAACAGATAGCAATTGATCTATGTTCATAGACAAGCAAGTATTGGCATACATTAGCCCAAAGAAAGAGAGGTTCTTTTATTATTTTTTATTTAGCCAGGAAGTGAACGTCTTTTGAGTGCTCAGAGACGAGATGGACGAATTGATCCCCAAACCAAACGCAGTCTTCATTCTTCCACTTAGCTAAAGTTAACTCACCTGCTAAACACATTGCTTAACCCTTTAATACCAACCACTGTGGCTGACAGGTTTGAAAAAGTGGTGTTTTTCCACGCCCCCACTGCCCACTGCGTGTGTGGGTGTGGGGCAAAGGAATGGATTTGCAGGCTTCTTGAAACAGTGCGAGTGAAATTACTGTAATAACCACATGCTGGCCGAGAAGCGCAATTTCTCAACTTTCAGAAAAGATTTTTAATTTTTCCGATAGCACAAACCGTTGTGTAATTAAGGTAATACAAACTGCACTTGTACAAATGTGCTGGCATGATACTCTTGTTGTTAAAGGGTCAAACTGAGCAATGATAGTGGCCCATTGTGCTAAGAGGGTTAATTACTTGAAAAGTAGCAGCTAGCTTGCTAACCTTACCCTGCTAGTTTCCTAATGACATATATTGGTGTTTTTGTTGTTCTAATCAGGAATATTTGTTGGGATGTGTGTTTGCGGTTTGTTTGTGGTTAATGAACTTTATTCCTAAGCTCTTGCTATGGTTCTGTTCACTGCTGATGCTGGGAGTGAAAGAGGCACTCAGGCAAACGCAGTGAGCATAAGTGTGACATTCTGTGGATTTTTGTAAAAAAATACTTTTTGTGTCCTTCACATAGAAGTCTCTTCTAAAAGCAAAAACAGGACAACCGAGAGAATTGGGGAATTTGTAATTTCTTTAGGTAACTTTACTGATCAGAAATTGGCAGCAGTAAGGATCTAATATATGAAAAGCTTGCTTGGAGCACATTTAAACTAATGTGTTTGCCTCTTTGTTTTTTCTTTTCCCCCAGGGCTCTGCTGGTCCATTTGGAGAATGGCTATTTTGGCAAAGGCCTTGACCAGTTCTGTTCACACATACACCATTACTACACATATGTGGACAACATTTATAATGCCAATAAAGTGCTTGAGGTATGAACATTATATTTTCACTTGGCTATCCTACTTCTGTGTCAGTATATCTATTTTTTTTGCTGACCGTCAGTTTCACCACCGTCACTGATGCCAGTATTTGCCTGTTTAATCATTTCTTGTTATACTTGGGTGGTTGTAGCTCAGTAGGTAGAGCAGGTCACCTAATGATCGGAAGGTCAGCCGTTCGATTCCTGGCTACTCCAGGCTGCATGCCAATGTATCCTTGGGCAAGATACTTAACCCCAAATTGCTCTCCGAAGCATCTGTTGGAGTATGAATGTGTGTGAATGTTAGATAATTAAAGCACTTAGCTTAGTTAATATATGGAAGTGCTTGTATGAATGGGTGTGCATGGGTAAATGGAAAACGTGTTGTATAAGTGCTTTGAGTGCTCTGATTGAGTAGAAAAGCGCTATATAAGAACTAGTCCATTTACCATTTATACTGTATAGCAAATCAGAACCACTTCGGGGTTCTGTAGCTTGGGGTGGCTGTAGCTCAGGTCGCAGGTCACCTACCAATCAGAAGGTAGGCGGTTCGATTCCCGGCTGCTCCGGGCTGCATGCCAAAGTGTGCTTGGGCAAGATACTGAACCCCAAGTTGTTCTCTGACGCAGGCGTTGGAGAATGAATGTGTGTGAATGTTAGAAAGTAAAAATAAGCACTTAGCTTAGATTCATATGGAAGTGCTTGTACGAATGGGTTTGAATGGGTAAATGCAAACGTGTTGTGTAAGCGCTTTGAGTGCTCAATTAAAGTAGAAAAGCGCTATGTAAGAACTGGTCCATTTACCATTTTACAGATCAAATTTATTATGTAGTTTTACTGTGAAGGCCAAAATAATGTACTATTTTTTTGCAGTATTTAATAATACTTTATAATATCCAGGAACAATGATTATTGTCTTGTTACAGTAAGATTATGAGGTTTGATACCAGTGTGTCTTTATAATGACTTCAAGCAAGCTGTAATTCCACTTTCCCCTAAGTTTGCTAATCAGTGAGGTTTACACATGTTGGTGGATCAAAAAAGAAGCAAGTGTCTTCTTCTTTTGGCTGCTTCCTTTAGGAGTCACCACAGCTGCTCATCTGCCTCCATCTCACCCTACCACTAACATCCTCCACTGTCACACCAACCCTCTGCATGTCCTCCTCCATCCATGAATCTTCTCTGTGGTCTTTCTCTTTTTCTCCTCCTGTCAGCTCCATCTTCAACATCCTTTGTCCTATAAATCCACTATCCCTCCTCTGCTCATGTCCATACATCTCAGTCTTGCCTCCCTAACTTTATGTCCAAACTGCTCAACTTGAGCTGTTCCTCTGATATACTCATTTCTTATCTTGTGCATCCTGCTCACTCTCAAAAAAAATCTTAGCATCTTCAATTCTGCAGCCTCCAGCTGAGCCACCTGTCCTTTTCTTAGTGTTACTGTCTCTAAACCACATTTATTAGTGGGTCTCACTACCATTGTGAACCTTCCCTTTTATTCCTGCTGCTTGATTTAAGAAGGGCACAGTTACTCTTTCACACAGGGTCAGGTAGGTTTTGTTAGNAAAGAAAGGAACTAGGTATTAGCCAAAGATACTTGGGTTATCTTTGGCTAATACTGAAATTTGTTTGTTAATCTGAAATGTGACAAATATACACAAAAAAAAGGAAATCAGGAAGAGGGCAAATAGTTTCTCACAGAACTGTACCTCCACCTCTCCAGGCTCTCCCACCTGCATTCTGCTCACTGCAGGTCACAGTGTTGTCTCTGAACATCATAGTCCTTGGAGAGTCCTGCCTGACCTCATCTGTCAGTTTGTCCATAACCATTGCAAACAAGAAGATGATCATAGCAGACCCCTGATGTAAACCCACCTACACCTTGAACCCATATGTCACTCCTTCTGCACACCTCACCACTGTCTTGTTGTCCCGGTGCATTTCCCACACCACACTCATATAATTCTCTGCCACTCCTGACTTCCTCATGCACTACCTCAGTTCTCCTTCAACACTGTCAAAGCAAACATTGCATCTGTAGTGCTCTTTCTCAGCATGAAGCCATACTCGCTGATTCTCACCTTTCTTCTTAACCTATCTTCAGCAATTATTCCCCATATGTTCATGTTATGGCTAATCAACTTTATCCTTCTGTAGTTACTGCAGCTCTGCACTTCAAACTTGTTCTTGAAAGCTGGTACCAGTACACTTTTTCTCCATTGCTCAGTTATGCTCTCCAAGATTATGTTAAACAATCTGGTTAAAAGGCCACTACCCTCTCTTGTAGACATCTCCATTTACATTACAGGTATGTCATCTGGACCAGGTGTCTTTCCACTCTTCATCCTCATCATAGCTGCCTTCACTTCCTCTTTACTAATCTTTTCCTGATTCACTAACTTTCCATCTGTCCTCATTGTCATATTATTCATTACATTTCCATCCTCAATACTGTCTACGCTCATTAATACATTTCCATTTCCATCCTCAATTACTCTAACCTGCTGCACATGCTTTCCAGCTCGATCTCTCTGTCTAGCCAAGCGATACAAGACTCAGTATAAGCCGTTTCCTTTGCCACTTCTCTCTTTCCTGTATGCCTAGTCTTCCAGTACTCCTGTCTACTTTCTCATCTCCCTGACTAGAATTGGTACACCTGAGATCAAACTGGATTGTGTTGGCTTTTTTTTTGCATGTTGATCCTTCATCCTCAGAGTGGACTGGGTCACTCAAATGATAGTGGAGCTATCTTGTTTCTGGCTTTGCACTGAAACTAAAAAGGTAATATTGTCTTAAGACTAAGGATGTGTACAGAACATTGACTAATTGCAGTGATTATTGATCAAGCCCTGCAACTTTGTATTCATCCCTTATAACTGACTAAACAGGGACAGTGACAGGTGTATTTGTTTAATCAAGTGACACATGATAAGTCTTCTAAATAGTAGAAATCTTAGTGCCTTAATGAATGTAACCTATGACTTATGTTGTTTTATCAGTTTAAATATCAAACGTAATATCTGAAAATGTTCTAATGAGAAATTCTGAAAATACAGAAACAATCGGTTTGCATATTTCATAGGCAGCCATGATATAGATATCTAAAGCAAGGGCTGGGTGATAATTTGGTGTTATTCAACATTATTGTTAATTGACTTTCAAACTCTGGAATGACTTCATGATTCTGAGGTGATGATGATAAAGAAGAGAAATGTGAAAGCACAAATTCTTATAGATTTTGGGAAAAAATATGGAAGTGTTGTTGTGAGGCAGATGGTGATCTGTCAGATGGCTTTGGAGATAAAAAAAAAAAAGAGGAAGAACGATGGAGAGAAAGACAGAGCCAGGAATCAAATGGTGGAGGAGAATGAAAGCAGTTGGGTAGACTTCAGGCAAAATAGCTTTTTTTAAAAATCAGAGTATAGCATCAAGTCAGTTAAACTTCTGGGATGTTAATCTTGTCAGTAAAGTAGCAGAGGGGGGTTGTTAATCAGCTTTAGCTGCTCTGATGGACCCGTGAATATATATAACTCTTTTCTACTCAAGCACTAAAAGCGCTTTGTACAGCATGCCTCATTCACCCATTCATACAAACACTTCTAGCTAACAATCACACACATTCACACTCAAATGAACATGTTGGAGACCAACTTGTGGTTCAGTATCTTGCCCAAGGATACTTTGGCATGCAGACTGGAGCAGCCAGGAATCAAACCACCAACCTTCCAATTAATAGATGACCTGCTCTACCTTCTGAATTACTCCTCTGTGATGGCACAACAATATGTGCCATTGCCAGAAGATTTGCTGTGTCTCCCAGCACAGTCTCAGAGCATGGAGTAGATTCCAGGAGACAGACAGTTACTCTAGGAGAGCTGGACAGGGCCGTAGAAGGTCCTTAACCCATCAGCAGGACCGGAATCTGCTCCTTTGTGCAAGGAGGAACAGGATGAGCACTGCAGAGCCATAAAAATGACGTCCAGCAGGTCTCTGACCAAACAATCAGAAACAGACTTCATGAGGGTGGTCTGAGGGCCCAATGTCTTCTAGGAGGCTCTGCACTCACTGCCCAGCACTGTGGAGTCCGATTTGCATTTGCCATAGAAGACCAGAATTGGCAGATCCACCAATGATGTCCTGTGCTTCTCACAGATGAGAGCAGGTTCACCCTGAGCACCTGTGACAGATGTGAAAAGGTCTGGAGAAACCATGGAGAACTTTATGTTGCCTGTAACATTATTCAGAATGATTGGTTTGGTAGTGGGTCAGTGATAGGAAGGCATATCCATGATAGGATGCACAGACCTCTACAGGCTAGGCAACGGTACTCTGACTGTAACCATTAGGTATTGGGATGAAATCCTTGGACCCATTGTCAAACCCTAATCTGGTGCAGTGGGCCCTGGGTTCCTCCTGGCGCATGTCTTCATATGGCAAGTTCCTGGAAGACGAAGGAAGCGATACCACTGACTTGCTGACCTAAATCCAATAGAACACCTCTGGGACATTATGTTTCTGTCCATCCAGTGCAGCAAGGTTGCACCTCAGACTGTCCAGGAACTCAGTGATCCCCTGGTCCAGGTCTGGGAGGAGATCCCCCTGGACTCCATCTGTCATCTCATTAGGAGCGTGCCCCAGTGTTGTCAGGCATGCATAAAAGCATGTGGGGGTCATGCAAACTACTGGTTTTCAGGGTGCTATTGAATTCAGCCCTTTTGGTTCCTAACATTTTATCCAGTCCATGTCCCTATAGATATCCAGCATGATTATTTTTCCCACTGAGATCTCAGTGTTCAAAGTGTTCCTTTAATTTTTTTGAGCAGTGCAATTGTGTTTATCCATACAGAGCAAAGAGCAGTGAGCCAGAGAGTGCGAGTTGGGGGGAGTAGATAGAGAGGAATGAAGGGAGTTATTTATGACAGAAGCTTACCAGCATGGACAGCACAGTAGTGTGGTGGTTATCAAAGACATGGTGTTAGTGGGGTTTGGTTAGTTGGTGTTTCTAAATTGTTAATTGGTGATTATAGGCTTGTGAATGTGAGTGTGAATGGTCGACTGGCGACCTGTTCAGGGTGTACCCTGACTTTCGCCCTTTGGCAGACCCTAAATTGGATAAATGGAAAAATATGGGTGGATGGAAGGTTACCAGCAGGAGTGAAAAGGAAGATCTGCAAGATGTTTCGTGGGAGCAGTAATATGGTTTAAGACGGTTCTGCTGGCAAATAGACAGGCAGCTGAACTGAATGTAGATGTTGAGATTTGCACTGTGAATGAAAGAATACACATTTTCTCAGCAGATGCTGTTGCATATGAAACTAGTCTCTTTGTTGATCTACTGAGTAGTTTTGCCTTTTATTTCCTTTTCGTAGGGCAGTGAACACAGCAGTGCTAACATTGTCATTTACACATCTAGACATTAGTAACCCAGTCAGCTCACATCACATCAGTGGCTGTGACTATGTGATGGTAATATTCTTACAAATTACAATTGCTGACTACTTGCTGCACTGGACTGATGTGATGCACAGCTTAAACACAAGGTTTCAACTGGCAACAAGTGTATCAGTCTTAGCTTCCCTCATTAGTTATTTCTGAGCAGAGTGCATGCTGTGAACAAACAAATGTTTGAAGAATAGTTGGGCTGCTGATCTGCAGATTGCACATTAGTGTTTCTACTTAGTGTTCCCACATTTCAACACAATCCCTAAACTTAAGGTGTCTGATTTAGGCTCCCACTTCACCCTGTAATTACTGCACCACCTAATTTTAATAAGTGATTCTTCTCACGTTGTCTCCGTCAGTCTGTTGACTTACCACTCCCCTGCTTACCATGCCCAATCCAACAACCAGCTTAATAAACATAAAGCAGCTGGCACCTACATAAAGAGGAAAATACCAGTGTTTTTAAAGCTGTGAGAAAGGGTAGAAAACTTTGTAGCCCATTAAATACAGCATAGCAATGTTTTTATTTAATGTTTCACATGAATGACAGGCTTTTGTTATCTACTGTAAATGTTGACATATTCATGTAGACGTGATGTGAAAATGCTTATTTAATGACTTCTGCACATACCTCACCTGAAAATTCATCATAATGAGTGACAGCAAGAGCATTTTGGGGTTTGTCAGGCAGTATATGCAAGTAAAAAGTGACATGAGATGCAGAGGTTGTCACTGGTTGCAACATGTCCATCATTGTTTCTGTAAACTGTATGCAAAAGCAAACGTAGCTCGCACTGAATCCCAACATGTACACCGTCCATTAGAATGTTATTCCCTGTTGACTAGTTTCTTATCAGAGTCCTACTTTTGTAAAACAAGGTTTATAAGTAGGTTAAGAAGCTGTGCCGTGTAAATGTCTCAAAATAATCTCACAGTGTCTTGTGTGCATGTTTTTAGATGCAGCTTAAGAAAAACAAGGCCTTCAGACGCTTCAAGAAACTACAGGAAACCCGCCCAGAGTTCAACAACCATAAGTTAGAGGACTTGCTCCAGCTCCCCATTCAGCGAATTGATCGGTAAGATTGTTTATTTATGTTAAAAAAAACAAAAACAAGAAGCTAGACATCATTTTTCTTTTACATACTTGTTACACAGCTTGGGTTGGTAAGTTCATAGTGGAAGAGTATTTGTCATGCTATGTAAAATACCAAAATGAATGTTTGTTACTTTCAGTACAAAAAAGCGTATTTGTGGAGCTGCTGTTCCACCATCAGGATCACTGCTGCACGTGGGTCACAGATTTCATGCTTGAGTTCTTTTCTTTCCATTTATCTTGTTTTTCCTTCACCAGTTACCCACTGCATTACACAATGTAGTCTCTGTGGCAGTTGTAATTATTATTATTTGATGTAAATACTCAGGCTGTCCACAAACTGTCAAAATGTCTTTTGTTAAGCAGCAGTTTTTGTTGGCTGTAATTTCATACGGTCTTGATCTTGCTTGTTAATTAGTAAAACAAGTGGAGAAATGGGCTGAAACATTCATTCAAAAGCAGCATGTACCATGACACTAGTTTATCAAGCTGCTAGTTTGTATTTTAATTAGGCCTGTCTTATCTTCATCTCTCCATATGTACAGTTGAGCACTTGAAATGTTATGCAAGAAAGAAGTAGTCTGTGAGGTGACCATTCACCTTAACATCCGAGACAGTTCCTTTTGTTTCTAACTGTTCCCACAGTTTCAGTATTAATGTAAAAAATAAGGGATGCAGTTTTAGATGCCATGGATGCTACGAAGGGACAAATCCTACCATTTTTCTTCCAGATTTGATCGATCAACACAGGTGATCACGAGTTGCAGTCTGACAGTGTTCCCCTTCTTTCACAAAATGTAAATCTTTTTGGTAAGATCACAGATTACTCATGGGTCAGTCACTCAAAAATAGAATAAAATAAATAGAATAGAGGAAATGAGGCACATTGCTTAATGGCATACCACAGGCATACTGACACCACTGGGTGGCTGTGGCTCAGGAGGTAGAGGAGGTCATCTACTAATCGGAAGGTTGGTGGTTTGATTCCTGGCTGATCCAGTCTGCAAGCCAAAGTATCCTTGGGCAAGATACTGAACTGATGCAACCGTCAGAGTATGAATGTGTGTGAATGTTAGGGATGCTTCACAAATATCGACATTTTCCAGAGCGTACAAAACATACGACAGGGGGGAGGAGGGGTAACACCCAGCGTAAGCTTTTCAAATAGTTAGAAAATGTCGGTCGGTCTGTGTAATTTGAGCACTGATGGCCGCGGCATCCACACCACTGCTAAAATAGTCCATCATCGATTCACAAAATGACTCTGCTGACGATATTAGACAGGAACAAGCTGTGAGTGCAGCACAGCAGGTGTGGAAAGCAGCCAAAGCCGCCGGAGATAAACAAGAAGTGGAAGCATTGTTCCAAAAATAGAAACCATATGCAGTAAACCGCAGAAAACTATGATGGATTTTATTCTACATGTTCCTGGCATATTTTCATCTATGCTGGCCCGGATATTTGTGTGTAATCTGGCGATCAGAGGCCGGCACTGTTGCCAACTTTATGCAACAAAACTCGCTGTCGGCTGTCTCAGAAATCTCTAGAAGTTGCTAAAGGACGAATCGAGGCCCGGGGCTGTGTGTGCTGTCCCCCTCGGTAACAAAGAGAGGTCCGGGCGATGCCACAGCGTATGAGGGGACGCAGTACGAGCGCTGTATGTACACAAAACACGGTGACAGCGGAGTTTTCAGGTTTCCGGTGTTGAGTCAAAAAGAGATTTCCTTTTTGTTTTTTGTTTTTTTTTATTTTTTGGTTATGTCAGTAAATATACTGGTGCACAGGATTTACGAAGGGCTTATATATGAAATGAAGAAATGACTTGTTCTTACCCTCATTAATAAAGAATATATTGTAGCGTCTGTTAAGACGTTGAAGAAGATGGCGAAAGATTGCCAGCAAAAGTTGCCCTTTTATTAACAATTAAACGGCTGCTGTGTGCCACAATACGCCAAAAACAACAACAAAACGGGATTCCAGTATGTAATTATATTTAGGTCAAAAGTCACGACAATCCACTCAAATAATTTAATTTCACGTGCACAGGAATGCATTCACTTTCGCTCAATGAATTTCCGCGCACGTAGAACTTAGTAGCGACGTGCACAAAGAAGCCAGTGCACAGGCGAGACTGTCTGTTGTGCGCCCGCGGGTGACTCTCTGCGCGCGGAACAAAATTCTATGTGAGCGAAGAAACTGAACTTTGACCACCCGGGGTGGAGCCCAAAGGATTGACAAGCCCTCACATGATTGGTCACTTTTAAATCGATCACGCCCACAAGGCGAGGTCCTTAACGTTGATTGACAGCAGCTGTTACAGGAAGACAAAGTTGGAATACCGCCTTAAGGTAATGAGCGTCCACTGCTAGCAATATCATCTCAGCTAGAAAAAGAAGATTTATTGAAGTATATTTTATTTTGACTACAGGCCTGTATAACATTCACAAATGGTATTGGTTTTGAAGAAACAGTTCTGCAGTGTTACCTAACAACTGCTGTCAATTAAGGTTAAGGCCCTCACCTTAACCTTAAGGTGAAGGTGAGATGGGGGAACCATCTATGTCAATGAGTAGGTCTCCAAATTTCTGAAGTAGGGCTTTGGGGGCCACAACCAAGAGCTCTGTTTTGTTACTGTTTAGCTTAAGTAGATTAAATGACATCCAGGTTTTGATTTCATTCCGACAACTGACAAGAGATTGAGGGGGGAGCTGAGAGGAGGGTTGAGTGTCATCAGCGTAGGAATGAAAACAGAGACCATGGCGATGGATGATCTAACCAAGGGGGAGCGTGTAGATGGTGAAGAGAAGGGGTCCAAACTCAGAACCTTGAGGCACGCCGTGGTTAACTGGAGCAGAGGTGGAGTGGGAGCCTCCCACTGTGACAAACTGTGTACGGTTGGAGAGGTAGGACTGAAACCAGGAGAGTGCAGTGCCAGTGAGATCAAGATTGCTGGATAGATGGGTAAGAAGGATGGATGCGAAATGGTGTCAAAAGCTGCAAAGAAGTCGAGGAGGACGAGGATGCTGATATGGCCAGAGTCAGCGGCAACAAGAAGGTCATTAGTTATTTTAATGAGTCTCAGTGCTGTGGTGTGCTCTGAAGCCAGATTGTAAAGGTTCATAGAGGTTATGGTTAGCCATATGTTGCTGCAGTTGGGTGGCCACTGCTCTTTCCAAGATTTTACTGAGAAAAGGGAGGTTAGAGATAGGCCAATAATTGTTAAGGTCATCAGGGTAAAGACCTGGCTTCTTGAGAACTGGAGTCACTGAGGCAGATTTAAAGCTAGAGGGTACCACTCCTGACTCCAGAGAAGAGTTGATGATATCGACTATAAGGGGGCATAGAGTAGATGCACGTCTTCACCAACGCTGTCTGCATGGGGTCGAGAGTGCAGGTGGAGGATTTAGCCAGAGATATCTGTAGCCAGAATTCTGTACCTGTGGTTTCTGATTACAACTAGTACATACCCTGAACTGAGGTATCAGAATCCATGTGACGGTACTTATATTGGTGCCTCCCTGTTGAACATAGAAAATCTAATCTGTCTATGGTGTGACCGTTAGCCTAGCAGTTTGAGTAATCAACTTGGAATGTATAATGGAGGGATCTTCCTGTTCTTCCCATTCAGTGGATATGAATCTAGCATGACTTAAACAATACCATAATTTGGCTCATCATTTCGTTGTGTAACTGAACATGTCCACAAAATTTATGTAACCAAAAGGGGAAAATAGAGTTCCCTCATTCTCTGATGTGAGCATCTGGACCATAGTTGTATTTGACATATTATCAGCCAGCCTCATTCTCTCCAGCTCAGCCATCTCACTGTGCCGTTTCCTCTGTACATGTCATCATCATTGATTTGTCTCTCTTTCTCAGGGAAACTCGAGCGACATGTCTAATTGCAGGATGATTTTAAAAGGCATGGAGCCTCACCTTTCCTTGTGATGGATAATAAGGACAAGCTGGAGTGTGGAAAGTTATGTTGCTGCTGGGGAAGGAATAAAATCATTGCCTTTATTAAGTGGAATTCACTAGAGCTAGTTGGAGTAGTCATCAGCATCCTCGCCACCGAGCTCACCGTTGTGACAGTGATGGGGTCTCAAGTTTATTGTGGTAGTGAATAGCAGCCCTTTTTGCCTGTATTGGCTGTGATTATTTGATAATGAAGATGCAGCTCTCAGGGATGACAGCAATTAGAGGCCTTGGGATATATCTGCTCTAAACCGTGCACCACTTAGTATAACAAGGGAATGGACCAGTGGAGAGCAAAGATGCTCTATGTAAAGGACTCTAGAAAGTCTCAGGGTCATTGTCATACATGATAAGCTTTGAGTAGTATGTAGCTTGTGTGCTATACAGACCATGCTTAGTTTTGTCTTTCACTTGTCAAGGTAATATTTTAAATTGATGTCTTTATACATTTAGTTCCATCATCTCCAGCTGGAGAACACAGGGAGGTTCTTTACACAAGGTCAAAGTATTTTGTGAAAGAATTCTCAAAGACAGAAGCTCGATTGAGTGTCTCCTCTGCAGGTAGTGTTGTGATAGTTATGTAGTTGTGTTTCGGTTAAAAAATTGTTACCTTGTCTGTCAGTTGGCCCCAGTTCACTGCCAAATTTGAAGTCTTGGAATGAAACAAAGTGCCTCGATTGTGGTTTTGAGCAAGTTGGTGTTGTGAATTGATTCTTTTGACCCTGAACATTAAGCGCACACTTGAGAGAAAAGGTTCAGATTTTATGATTTTTTTTGCATTTTCTGGCCACAGCGGCTTTCATTGATAGTAGAAGGACACAGGAAATCAGGGGGGAAGATACAGGGCAAGACACGTGGGCAAACTGGCAACAGGCTGGGACTTGAACCCGCGCTACTGTTCCTGCATCCCTCATAGGCAGTCTTACTAGGGCCTGAACAGCTGCCCAGAAACCAGGTATCCCCAGGTCCAATTCAGGGAAAATATCCTGGTATCAATATAAATGCCACGTCCACACAGTGCAGCCAGGAACGTTATCGTCCATCCCCACAGGAATCCATAACATAACCAGCCAGGTGTGTAGTCGGACCAGAGGAAAGAGGGTTCCCCTTCTCCCAATCTCCTCGTGATGAGAATTTGATCATCAATAGTGTTGAGAGACCAGCTGACCAGATCCATAATTTAAATTCCAGTTCGGGGATGTGTGAAGAGATGCTCTAAGCAGCGAAGTAGCAAAAATCAGGGGTAGATAGGGAAGGCTGGGGAGAAGAGAAAAATGCATTCGTCTCCACCGAGAGAGGAAAAAAAATAAAAACAACACAACCCCACATTCTCATTTGACAAATCAGTGGTGGCAGTGACAAAACAATACTTAAGTCTGTTAGTCCTGCACCATGGCAATTTGTACGTCCCAAGGTGGAAATAGCTCAAATGCTGCTGCCAGAGGGTGAGACGATTCAGCGAGAATTGTCCAAACCTCAAATTGTAAAGTGCGAGTAAAACATTCTCATAAAAGTACCACCATCATTAAAATAGCACAGTTTGTAAAGAAAATGCAGCTGCTGGTGGGCTTTTTTGCATACCGCATCAACATGATGCTCAAATGTCAGATTGTCATCAATGATGTACACACACCACTGTCTGCTTATTGATCTCCTCTGAAGAGAAGACACTGGTATTTTTCTGAAAACATCAACCGTTTCTTTGGTCTTGTTGTCTCTGAAAACAATCAGAAACAGGCTTCATGAGGGTGGCCTGAGAGCCCGACATCCTCTAGTGAGGCCTGTGTTTACTGTGGAGCCCAACTGCCATTTGCCATAGAATACCAGAATTGGCAGGTCCACCACTGGCCCCCTGTGCTTTCAACAGATGAGAGCAGGTTCACCCTGAGCACCTGTGACAGATGTGAAAGGGTCTGAAGAAGCCGTGGAGAACGATAAGCTGCCTGTAACATCGTTCAGTATGACCGGTTTGATGGTGGGTCAGTGATATGTGGAGAGGCATATCCATGGAGGGACACACAAATCTCTAAAAGCTAAGCAACAGCAACCTGACTGCCATTAGTTATCGGGATAAATCCTCTGACCCACTGTCAGACCGTACAATGATGCAGTGGGTCCTGAGTTCCTCCTGGTGTACAACAATGCCCAGGCTCATGTGGCGAGAGTATGTGGGAAGTTCCTGAAAGATGAAGGAATTGATACCACTGACTGGCCTCCATGTTCTCCTGACATAAATCCACTAGAACAGCTCTGGGACATTATGTTTCTGTCCATCCGATGTTGCCAGGTTGCATTTGCATTGATTAATTAACTTATATGATATCAAGTATTTCCATGTCAAATAATAAATTCCATCTGCTGAAGGCCAGTAAGTGTTGATAAACGCTTGGTCAAAGACTAACTTGGTGAAGTGTATGCACGCTGCAGCATCATGAATTTACAGAATCTGAATAAAAACAGCAGATGGCTCAGTGATGGATCGGTGATGTATCTGGTGTTAGAGAAGGAACGAGTGTAAGAGCCTTGTCCTTGTAGTGCATAACTCACTGACAATTAAATAAAAAACAAACAAGCACCAATTAACCCTCCTTTAATTAAGAGACACACAAATGGAGAAACATTTTCCCTTCTTTCTCTTCTGGTAATAACATATACATTACAGCCATTACTAGCAATGGACGCCCTCATTCTTATTAGGTAGTGGAAATGAAAATGTAATTAAACCGACAGTATAACATAAAGGGAACTCTAATGAGCATTATTAGGCACATTTCAAATAATGTAAACGCAAGTCTCTCGTTTAGCTGTCTTGTCCCGCTCATTAGCAGCAAACCAAAGAAAAGATAATGAGACAATAGCATAATCCGAACCATTTTCAGAGCAGTTCTGATATTCTAATGAAGAGCGTAGCTTTAGAAAACATGTGCTGGTAAAGAGATATGCTTTCTGCTGTTGCAGCAGGAGTTGCTAATGACTTTGCTGATGATAATGCGGACTTTTTTTCTCACTCTCTTCTGGCAGACATGTCGGGTCATTCGGGCATTTGCATATGTCAGTAAAGAAAAAAAGATGAAGAAAATATCTGTCTAATTATTTTGCTTCACATGCATGAATTAAGGTTTTGAATTTGTAATTAAGAGACAAGAGGTGCTGGCAGACACCTTTCTGGGTGATTGAACATAGCATGGGCTTCTGGGTAATTACTCAACTCTAATAGCTTAAGAGAAAAGGAGTGTTATCCATGGCAAATACAGAAGTCTACTTCAAACTATGTGACTCTGACGAGTATCTCATCATTCTTTGAAAGGGTAACTAACAGGGATTTACACAAATATAGAAGAACTTTAAGTTTCAACATTACGAAACATTACAGGACTGCCCTTTGGACAATTATAAACTCCTGCTATTTCTAGCCCCAATTTAAAACCATTGTCAGCTGATGCACTTTACTGTCTTCTCTCCTGTGTCAAAGTAAACAAAACAATGTTGGAAAATATTAGGATACTTTTGCCTAACACTCTGAGTAATGGAGACAAGATGAAATGATAGTGGCAGTGGTGATGAAAACAAACTGTCACATGTGAAAGCAGTAATTAAGCACCAAAACCATAACTTAACCACTTTTATTAACCATGTTAGCAATGTCGCTGCTTCCTTTATTGTGGCATTCCTAACTAGTGGCATACATTCATTTTTCTCAAACTTTGATATAAGCCCTCTGAGTTATCACCACTGATGACCCTAACCTGATGCCACCAGGTTATATAAACAATGTTCTCTCAAGTCTTTGTAATCAGGGGGCAAAGAAAATAATTATTATCAGTGACATGCATACAAGTTACTTTAATATTTTTAAATTTAGAATTTTTTAAATGGATTTCAGTAAAATATATTATTTAAAAATGCACTGATATTGCTCTGGTTCATCTGTCTCTCTGCAGTCACCACTTTGTTATGTAGAATAGTGTCCCATCTACAAAAACTTGCACATCTTAGTAAAAGCCTAGCCCAGCTGAGTACAGACTACATTCACAACTTTACACTAGATTAGATTCAATCTACTGTCTTTGCATATGTTATAGATACAGTGCAACAAAATGCTTTAAGCAGCTCCAGTGAGCTTACTGTGGCTTGGCATTAAGGTAGGAGATATCAATAAAGTTACAATACATGGTAGAATCCTGTCTGCTGAAGTTTTAACCCCCCAGTCTTGTAAAATGGACTGGTTCTTATGTAGCGCTTTTCTACTCTACTCAAAGCGCTTTATGCAACACGCCTCATTCACCCATTCATAAAAGCACTTCTTTCTATGACTAAGTGCTTTCTATCTAACATTCAACATAAAACCTGATTGCTGAACAAACAGATCAACTGAAAATGCCATCTGTGTGGCTAACAATACAGCCCTCACTCAGACAAGGTCAATACCTACACTATACAGACAAAAGTACCGGGCAACAGGTCAGCAGTGGTGGATCTGCCAATTCTGGTATTTTATGGCAAATGCCAATCTGGTTCTTCGGTGCCGGGCAGTGAGCACAGAGCTCATTAGAGGACGTCGGGC
>JASGAU010340266.1:0-18913 GCA_030220045.1 Australoheros facetus
CACTTAGCTCCTGCCTGAAGCTGAGAGCTGAGAGGAGAGCGATCAGCCGTGCTCTGAGAGCTTGAGGATTTTCCTGACAAACTAACTCTAATCCATAAATGTGTTTATTGTTGCTGATAGCGCCTTGGAAAAATGACTTAACACACAGTCTTTGCTAGTTATGTCTCAATAAATCAATGAGCTCATTGCAGGACATGATGGGTTGACTGCTCTATTTTTAAAAAGCTATCAACTTTTTACAGTCCCAAAAGTTCTTAAATTACTGGCTGGTGTCCAACTGTGCAGTTTATTCACCTTGCCACAAATTTTCTGAAATAGTCTTAAAACAATAATGAATTTATTAAGTATGCTGTTATCTTTGACTACACTGAACTTACCATATCCAGTCTGGGAAACCAGTTCTGCTGCTCCTCCGATGGGCTTGGTAAAGACCCCCACGATGCCTTTCCCCACTCCAGAGATCACCCCTTTGGCTTTGCTACCTGCTGAGCTCTGCATCTCCCAGTTCCTTTGGAAGTTCTGCATGGGCTGGTCCACGATACCTGCTATCGCTCCTGCCAGACAGAAAAACAAAAAAGGCTTTTTCTCAAATGCACCAAAAGAAAGTGATTACTTATTTTAACTAAATGCAAAATGCTCAATAACTCCAAAACACCTATTTAGGATGAAAATGTGATTTATTTTTTAAAATTTCAATTAAGCACAGGAAATGGAGTCTGACATACTGAATATTAGACAAATAAATGGAAATCACACAGGAACTCAGACATGCCTTTACCCTATAGATCATTGACTTTATGTATGAGAGAGTGACAGTGAATTATAACCCACTGTTACGCAGAGATGTTTGCAGCTGTTTGGTTTCGGTGCTTATATACTTTGAGTCTGATTTGAGACAGACTTGAGTTTTATTGCCCTCTGGGTGTTTATTGTGTCCCCACTGTGCTGTCTCCACTGCTCTGTGTCATAGCTCTGACCACAGTGTGAGCACCTCTTTGAGCATGTGCCAGTGGGCAGCATGTTACTGCATATGTACAAAGTGCTGTGAAAAAGTATTTGCCCCCTTCCTGGTTTCTTATTTTTTTGGGGGATATTTGTAACACTTAAATGTTTTAGATCATCAAACAAATTTTAATATTAGATAAAGATAGCCCGAGTAAATACAACACTTTAAATTTGTTTTTCTAAGACATTCAAAGGTGGATTGCTGGTTTGTTTTGAATCATTGTCCTGCTTCATAACCCAAGTGTGTTTGAGTTTCAGGACACAAACTGATGGCTGGACATTCTCCTTCAGGATTTTCTGGTAGAGAGCAGAATTGATGGTTCCTTCAAGTAAAGCAAGTCGTCCTGAAGCAGCAAAGCAGCCCCAGACCATCACACTACCACCACCATGTTTGACTGTTGGTGTGAGGTTATTTTTATGAGATACTGTGTTAGTTTATGCAGATGTAACAGGACTCAAACCTTCCAAAAAGTTCAACTTTTGTCTCGTCAGTCCACAGAATATTTTCCCAAAAGTCTCGGGGATCATTAAGATGTTTTTTTGGCAAATGTGAGACGAGCCTTTGTTCTTTTTGGTCAGCAGTGGTTTTCACTCTCCCATGGATGCCATTTTTTCCCCAGACTCTTTGTTATTGTTGAATCATGAATGCTGACCTTAATTGAGGCAATGGTGGCCTGCAGTTCTTTAGATGTTGTTCTGGGCTCTTCTGTAACCTCCTGGATGAGTCATCGATGCGCTCTTGGAGTAATTTTGGTAGGGAAGGTTTGCCACTGTTCCAAGTTTTCTCCATTTGGTTCTCTGGAGTCCCAAAGCATTAGAAAGGGTTTTGTAACCCCTTCCAGTCTGATAGATGTCAATGACTTTGTTTCTCAGCTGTTTCTTTAGATCGTAGCCTGATGTGTTGCTTTTTGAGATCTTTTAGCCTGCTTCACTTTGTCAGGCAGGTTCTATTCAAGTGATTTCTTGATTCAACAGGTCTGGCAGTAATCAGGCCTGGGTGTGGCAAATGAAACTCAAGACGGGGGAAAATACTTTGTCACAGCACTGTACATTTAATTTGAAATGTAACTATATTCTGGGGTTTCATTTACCATTTGTAGTTTATTTTTTTAATCTAGTACCCACACTGTCAATGCACTGCTTCATGAGCTTCAAAAACTATGATTTATACTGTGTGATGTTGATATCTGTTGTTTAAAACCACATATGCAGTGTTACTGAGAGAGTGTCTAATCCTGAGAGGCAAAAAGTGAGTTGGGCCAGGAAAAGATTTAGGATCATTCAGCTAAATTCTGACACTTAGAACATTTCTGCTGTAAGCTTCAAATGTAAAAATGACTTTGTTGAGAGCTGCTTGAAGTTTTGTGCACGTTCTCATATACCTAACAAGCTAATGCCGAGTCGTGACAGTCCCTGTCTCAGTCCGTCCCCAAGGCTTTCCGGTAGCTGCCGTCTCCACTCCTCCTGCCTGGTGTAGTGCTCTTCATCCAGAGACAGACGGTCCATGTTCCTTGCCAGGCTTGTGGCTAAGTTGGTGATGGAAGTCAGGGTGCCTAAACAGAAAAGTAAAGTTTACAATGAACAAGTCTGCAGTGGCATTATGAACACTGCTCATAGAGAAGAGGCAGAGGCACTTTTATGGAATAAATCACAGATTTACTGACAAATCTCGCGGTGCACAATAAATGTTTATGTGCTTTCAGCCATGTTGACTACAAAAAAAGTGAAACAGAGACAACTTTTTTGTGACACATACTACTGCTTGGATATTTATTTTCTTTCATTTGATTTATCACACAGGAGAAAATCTCTGTGTGCCATAACTAACTGTGGCAAAACTTGAATTGAAACTGCGTATTCGGTAAGATGTGTTCTGAGTCTTGTGGAAGATTCGCATGAACACTCTTCCATATATTACTCCACAAATAAAATAAATAACTGGAACAAAGACTGCGAGCATTATATTGTTACCTTTTGAGATATGTTTGACAAACGAAGTGGTCCCTCTGGAAACTCCACTGACAAAGGCTCCAGGCCCACGTGTCAGGCCCTCATATGGGAGGCGGAAAAAGTCGGACACGCCGTTACCGATGCTCCGCACCAAGCTAGCGGGACTGCCCAGGATCTCCAGAGACCCCACGACCCAGCCTGAGACAGATACAGCGTGCTGCACGGTTACATTTGTGGCAAATAACACGACAGAACTGCATCCTATGTGTGAGCATCAACACAAGTCACAGAGTAACCTACAAATTATTCCACATCATGATTATATTTTTAAGAATTCTTATCTCAGTAATGCATACACTCACAAACACACAGTACGCACTCATGCTCACAGATTCCTGCATGAAATCACACATGTGACAGAGCACAAGATTTACAGTCTCCTACTATCTCACCTCTCTCATTAAACCATAGAGTCCCCTACAGATGGCACGGCTCATTGATATTTATGCACTGACAACTCCATCACAAAAATCAAATAGTCATTTCTCAAGACGCCAGGCCCCGCTTTGCTCTTATTCTCTGTCAATTTGCACTTGAGTGATGGACTCTAATGGTAGGAAACCTACTCCAGTGGGGCCTCGTGGTTGTTTCTGCTTTATATGGTTTCCCAGTTGTGGTTTTGGTAAAGTATAAAGTCCTGACAGGAGCTGATGTTTACAGGCCTGAGTCATGCTTTTAAACACACACATGTTAGAGTGTATGCAACGATAATGTGTCTATTGTTCATAAGGCTTTGTATGGACTCACACGTGTGGGCGTATGTCTGATCATACACTGTACATCCTCATGCTAATCAGTCCCAGAATGCAATTCTTCCCCGAGCCCCTGTCTTTATGATGACTCATGAAGAGGAGAAGGCGGTAGGGTGACGTGTTGAAATACGAGCAGAAATGAGGGTTCTAACGAGAGACAGCGGGAAGGAAGCGTCTGGCCAGAATGGTGATTTCTGATGTGGAAATGACTGGGTTAAATCAGACCATGTGTGGAGGCTTTGACTAGACAGGAGGACAGCGCAGGAGAGAGGTATGGAGCTCTAACAGGGCCTGATAAGTCAGCCTTAGACATGGTGACCGCTAACGGATTAACCATAACATACTGCCAACAAACAGGGTGTGAACCATGAGTTATTGGTCAAAACATATGATACACCACTGAATTATGACAATGACGGAATGTAAGTCTTTCTCGGGGCACTAGTGATTCAGGTTTTGCTTCCTGGAGCTTTACAGCGTTCCTGCACTTCTGCCAAAAAGCAGCAGCAGCCCCTGGGTGCATCATTTCAAAGCTCAACTCTAGATGTGCTGAAAACAAACGGTAGAAGATTCTAACTTCCTGTTGAGTTCACGTCATTTCGCAGCTGATACTGAAAATTGTGAGACAAAGGCCATCATATCCAGAATTTAGAAAAAAGTGCATCTAATCTGAATATAAACATTGGTAGCACTGTATCAATGATGAGGCATCAGGTGAATATGAGGCATTTGAGGGCAAAATAAGCTATACAACTTAATCCTGTCTACTACCTACCAGCTCTGAAGAGGGCTCCCGCAGCATAGTGCATGGCCAGAACGTGGACCAGCTGTCTGGCTGTAGTGCAGAGCGGCCCTCTCTCAAAGAGGGAGAAGGAGAGAGGAGTGTGGTCTGAAGCAATGTATAGCTTCAGAGAGGCATGGATGCTAACTAGCAGGTTGACAGGCTGGATGGTCAGCTTCTGCAGCCGCACAGGGTACAGCAGTGCCTGTGCTGACTGGAGAACCTGGATCATAAATAACAATGGCCAAAAGAAATCATTTTCAGACATATTAAATATGCTGTAATGACTGTCAGCAAGCTAAAGGTCCCACAGTGGTAATAAAATAATGAGAATGTAGCAACTAAAAGAGAAAACATTCAGCCTAATCAGTACCTAAATAAAAAGACCATGTGATGAATACTGCACCTGTTCAGGGAGGGTGGAGGCTGCTCCACATTCTTTGCTCTGCTGGGTCTCTGCTGAGGCAAAAGCATGCGTGGGGATGTAGGTGTGGAACAAAGTCTTAATGTAGTAAACAAAAGTGTCTTCGAGGTAGACTCTGGCAGGGTGGAGCTGGAAGGAGACCTGAAGAAAAAAAACTGTTCTTAGAATGGCTTCTTCAGATTTGTTTGAGAGAAAATAATCTGATTTGGATGAGGAGATCTATTAAACACTGTGACAGCTGCTGAAATGGTTTTGAGCATAAAAGGACTTTTTTTTTTGCCTCCAGTAAAAATGAAATCATACATCAGCTGTTATGACACTGTGTTGGATGAGAGAGTGTAGTTAGCAAACAAAAATGCACATAAAGAGATGGGAACAAATCTAACCTCTTCCACTGTGCATCTGTCCCCAGCCAGCGTCATCCTCAGCTGCAGAAAACAGGAGCGTTTGAACTCCTCCAGCGCTTCAGGGGACTTGGTGGGGTTGGCGTCACTACTCCACAGACCCCCGGGTTCAACTCCTCTCTGATCTTGGCACAGCAGCACGGGGAAGTGGAAACTTGCCCGGTTGTACAACTGGTTGTCCACTTGTAGACTGGAGCAGTACACCTCGATGAGAGAGGAGTCAGACATCAGAGCTGAGATGGATCCTGCACCCACAGCTAGCTCCAGGGGAAGGGAGGTAGGTGCAGGAGCCAGGCTGATGAGTAGCCTGGTTAACGTGAGTCTCAGAAGCTCCACAGAACTGGTGGGACTGGTGATGTCATCACTTAGCACCATGCTGGCCTCACTCAGGAGGATGCTGACAGACAGTGTGGAAGACCTGAAAACAAAAGTGGGGACAACAGAAACTATATTAAAAAAAGAAAAACTGGCATTCACAAATAAAAATATAGCAACAGTCAAAGTAGCCATAAAATGATTTGTCATTTCTTCTGTACAGTCAGGAAACCTTTCCAGCTGGGCGTGTGTATGATGACTGTGATTATTTGTAGAGGATAATAAGGGACCAAACTCATTTGTCTTGCACAGGTGTTTCATGAATTTCCTACCAGAGCACATTAACAAAGATCATTGTCTGAGGTAATTTGTTTACATTTACCTAACATGTGATTATTTTAATATCCTGTTTTGTCAAAATGACAAAGCAGCTTGCATGTGTTGATGTAATGGAATAAAGCTGTAATACTACGTTCTACTGTACAACTAACTACACTCATGACAACACTAGAAGGTTTTATTGCCCTCCTGTGGTGAAAATGATGCCTGTTTCTTCATGTTTAGAGTACTGCATGAAAACATAGCTGTTAACAGTAATCATAAAGCAAATGGAAGTGAACACAGTAAAAGGCACAGGGGTAGATAGCTTGAGGTTAGGAACAACAACATGCACGGTTGATTTCTTGTACTTCAATTATGTAGGCAACATAAATCAGCAACAATAAAAATCACCACCTGTGCACGCATACCTGTTGTGTTGGTTGATTACAGTGTCCACGCTGCCCTCCGGTGCCAGAGACAGAACCAGGGTGCCTCTCTCATACGTCACATCTATGTAGAGGCAGCCAAAGCCTGGCAGAAACACCACCTGCAACAGCAACAGGATCTCAGTGACGAGACACTCATTTTCACCTTAAATTAACTTTGAAGAGGAACTTACACTTTTATACAGTCATAGCTCAGCTCAGCGCCCTTTAAACTGCTCTTTGTGTTTGTGTTTCATGTGCATTTCAGAAGTTACATGAATCTCACTTTAACCTAGACCTCTCCTCTCCTCTCAGGTTCAGCATCAACAGACGGTCATGTGAAGAAAGGAAGCAGATCACTGCTGAATGCTTCGCTAAGCAGTCATAACAAGTCTAGCCTTTGACTTCTCACCCCTACCACAGAGGTCAAATTCAGACCTCACAGTAACCAGAGATGCAGAGTCTCAACCCCCAGCTCACAGCTGCCTAGACACAACAGTAAACATTACACATACTGCTCCTTAACATTTTGCTAACCCCACTCTATTACCCCAGACCAAAAGTGCTTATGCTGGATCACTGTTTAACCCCAGAGCACACACACAATGAAAAACTAATGTTGCGTGAACAAGGTTCTGACATACCACTTAAACCTTATTTTCATTTCTAATGGGTCGGCCATACACAACAAACTTAATTGTTACTTAACTTAATCGTTAACTTGTTTACCTAATATGAAGCCAATTAAAAAACAAGTGAAAATCAGGGTGCTTGTATTTTAAAACATCAGTCACATGTCTGTGACTGGGCTAATTTTCATTACCAGCAAAACATAATGAACTCTGGCTCCATCTAGCTGCTGCAGGGGTTTTGTTATCACTGACATCTGTGATGTTAGGCCGGGAGCATTAGGAGCAATTAGGAAGGTAAGAGGTCTCTGTGTGTTTAGGTGACAAGCTCAGATGAGATCGGTCCATCTCTAAGAGGAGGGATGACTGAAGTGTTACATTTCTTCAATTACTACTTTAAACATATAATTAACAGATGGGAAATGTGTGCATTTTGTGTTGAGGGACAGTGAACTACAGTTCATCCTTCATTTATGTATTCTTTTACCTGAGTGCCAAGGCAGTTGATGTCTATGGGATCTGTCCAGTCGAGGGCGCTGTGGTCCGAGGTGCTTTTCAGCAGCAGTGTGGGCAGCATCTCTTTCTGCCTGCACTCTGGGAAACTGGAAAAGTGGTTGTAGAGTTCATGGTGCAGGGAACAGTTAGCAGGCAGAGGACGACAGTACACCTCAGTCCTTGGAGTTTCTATGAAACAAAGAGAAAAAAAGTATAAGAGAAAAATTGTGAGTTTAACCAGGCGTGTGAAAACGCTCAAGATGTGCCCAGTATAGCCAGAAGTTGTCCTTCCTACCTTTGACATTTTCCTTTAAAAGCAGTGGGATTGGACACTTGTTGTGGATTAGCATGCGTGGACAAGGGTCCTCATTAAGGGTGATGTATGTCACTCCAAGGTGCTCCTGATAGGTCATCACTATCGCTCTGCAAGATATAATAACATAAATATGAAGGGTAATTTAAAGAAAATTGTTTGAATCGGCACAAAACCGAATGCAAGATTTATGAACTCAGCATGATTGGTTTTTGGGAAATCTTGCTGACAAACAAATGGATGGACAAACAACATCTGTTATGTACCTCCACCTCAGCTCTCACCATAGCAGGGGAATAAACCCATAAATAAACTGTCCACAGACGGCTCACATCCCAACCCTTTCTAACCACACACAGATAAGGGCTCACACACCCATCAACATGTCAAACGTCACATTACTGCTATGTCCATCTGCAGATCTCTGAATGCATCTATGGGCAGAGCCCTAACTGAACCCAGGCATTGGTGCATCATTACTGTGTGCGTGTCCATGTTTGTCTTTCTGTTTATAGCTCTGTGTTTCACTGCACATACAATTATGCACAAATGCAGAAAATGAAGTAAAGCTGGCCAGTTCATCACCAAAACATAAGAGTGTATCTGTGAAAAAAGAACTCGTCCACTAAGCCATTTATCACTGAGTGTATGTATCACTGTGTTCTCAGTCACTGAGAGCCATTCAACCAGCTATCTAAATGGGCTAAACTAGATTGAAAGAAGAATAAAGTTTAAAAAAAAGAACAGAAAAACAAAAGAGCAAAAGAACCCAAAGAAAATGGCATGAAATTCAGATAGATCAATTCCACAAGAGCAGCCGATAAAATGACAGTGGAAATGTTGAGGGCATTTCTGCTCCTGCTTCGTCTTTAGCATGTAACAAAATGTAACTAGCTACAGTGTCTCCTCTCTTTATGTCTCGTGCCAGCTGGGGTTCGGTGCCCTGCTCTAAATGGACTGTCACGGCCAGCAAACCACAAATGTTCTGCTTCACCCACCTGCTGCTCAGGCCACCCCCTAAGTGTGGTTCCCTGGGAACAGATAAACACTGCCTGGGGAAGTCTGGTCGGATGGGAGCGGGAAGGCTCCATGCTGCAGATCCAACACCAGCGTCAGGCCTTGGAAACAAGCTGAAGAGCATGTGTTTGAGTGGCAAAGGGAACTCCACCTTTCCCTGGACACTGGTTTGGAGGAGGTCCCAGCATGGCACGGAGTTTGGTTTGGCTTGGAACGAATGCTCAGAAGGAAGGAGTGTGAACATGGAGGTCTCTGGTATCTCACAGATCTGGGAAGATGATATAAATATAATAAAAAGTCAGATTAAAGCAGAGAAAAAGATGTTAGAAAAGGGAAGGAATGAAAATCAGGGTAAGAATATAAATAAATGACAGCTGGAGGAAAAAGAGGCAAAGAGAGATGGTGAGATGAGCAAATGAGAATAAAGGAGGATAAATGGACAACAATTTCATCAGAAAACAGGATATGAGATGAGACATGAAGGTCAAAAAGAAAAGAAAGACAGAGAGCAAAGAAGATGCAAGTGATTACAATAAAAGATACATGGTACAACCACATTGTTATTCTACTCTCCCACTGAGCTTAGTGCTAAATTGGTAGCAGAGAAGTCCTGCTGTGCTGGTTTAACAGCCAGTGAGCAGTGTGTAGTATGGGACTACAGGGATTAGGCCGTAAGCATGATGAATAGACAAACTAGAAAGGCATTCCTAGCCTTGTTTGTGGTCTGTGTTATTGTTAAGCCCATCGCCCGCTCTTTAGTTTCTTAAGCTCTCTCTCTCTCTCTTTTTTTAAAGGTTTTTCAGTCAATTAGTGGCAACTGGCAAGCTCTGCCATCCTTCTATAAGGGGATCTGAAAGCTCATTAAATGACATCACAACATTGTTGCTCTCTTTGGGGACAAGCAGCAGATGAAAGCAGGAAGGGAAACCTGCATCCAATTCTGGGTGTTTGTCTAATGTCCTTATGAAGTGCCGTTGCCACATGGTGAGAACGATGGAGGGAGAGAGAGCGAGCGAGGGGGGAAACATGATCTGATGGAAAACGGCTTGCAACATCCCAGGGAGGTGTATGTGTCGTAGAGCTGGGCGGAGATGTGTGTTTGTAGTGTGCATAGGGTATACAATGTATGTGTGAAGCTTCAGAAACTTGAGCAGGCAGACGGGAGAGAAATGATGCAGGGCCATAAACACACTAAAACACACACACACACACAGAGGCCTTATGGTTAGAAAGTAGCATTATGAAATGAAACTCTGGGCCAAACATTTACTCTATTTTAGAGCTAGACTTTGAGACCTGGTCAGGTGTTGTGAGGCATGAAATATTATCCCTGAATAGTTTGAAACCTAACATGTTCTAACACTTTGCCAGCATAGGCACAAATAAACAATCTGTATTTCTGTAGTTCACATTTTAACATTAGGCAAAATTCTCCTTTCATTAGGCCAAAGAAGACAGCTTCTGTATTCTTGTGAAGCTTTATTTGAATCACATTATAAAGTTTACATATTGAAGGCTGAAATCAAAGCATGATTCAGATAAACCTTCATTCCCTCCTGCTGATTGGAAAAAGCATACGTTCAAATTACCTGGTCATCAGTTGCCAGTACATGGTCACTCAGTAGGGGCCTGTAGTGGATGGTGTAAGGAGTGTTGTTGACAAGAATTGTCCTGTCCTCTATCTGTAGGATCTGGATGCCATGTCTCACCACAGATGACACACAGAACTGACACAGCTACAGAAGAAAGAACAGACAATAAGCTGTCAGCGATAAATGATTAAAGAAAGTAACAACGTTGTTTCTTGTGAGATCTGTAAGTCATCATGTGGTCACGAGGATGATGAACTGTGGATAGATGGCAGGATGGATCCATGCTTTCAAGTTCCAATATTCTGACCCAGGGAAACAAATTTCAAAACAAATCCTGGTGAGTGTATAACTGTAGACTTATTTTACAGTTCTTGTGTAACACGAGTGGCACCTGGTGTGGTTTTCTGTTGATGTAGTCAATCTGCTTCAAATGTCAAGGTGCTGTGTGTTTAGAAATGTACTTATTTTTACTTATTTGACTCCGCCTTTCCAGTCTGGCCACTGTCTCTGACCTTGTCATTTTTGCCCAAAGCAAATGATCTTTTCAGATAATTCTCTATAAACCTGGAGGTGGTTGTTTGAGGAAATCCAAGTGGATCAGCAGTTTCTGAAATACTCAAACCATCATCATAATCCCACCAAGTTCAAAGTTGCTTAAATTTCTTCTCTGTTCTGATTGAATCTCAGCAAAATCAGGTGACCATGTCTACAGGCCTAAATACAGCGAGTTTCTTCCATGTGCTGATTAGACATTTGAGTTGGGGAATATATTACAATTATTACCTCAAAAGTTATGGTTTTTCTTCAACTTGTCCCTCTAATAATTCATCAGATACTTTTATTTTGGTACCATTCTTTTTCTAAGAGAGTAAACAGTTTGGTTTAAACCACCTTATCGCTTTGCTGAAAAAAAGAAAGCAGAAAACCATATAATTCAATAATTGCCAGAAACATATATCCACAAAACCCCCCTATTAAAAACATGTCTGGACAAATACGTCTAAACTTTGCTTGGATTTAATGAACTACTTTACTTTCCCTGTTTATTGTACACCTCTTCATTCCCCAGTTGGTGACTGTATATTTTAAGGTGTTTCTCTCACCTTCTGTTTACCAGGAAAGGCCCCCAGTGTGATGTCAGCTTCTACATATCCCTCCTCATCCAGAGTGACCACCTCAGAGCTCGATCCCTCCTTCCATCGAGGAGAAGTTAGGTCATGGACTAGTTTCAGGGCTGTAGACTTGTGGACAGTGTTAGTGTGGGCCCAGTAGATACCAATCTGGAAGGCTTCCTGATGGTGATGAACAAGAGTTCAGGGGAGAGAGTGATAACAAGAAACAGAGAATGAAGGGAGCATCAAAGGTCAACTCAAACCAGACAATATTTACCATCAAAACTGATCTGAATTGCATCTGAAGCTGGGACTTGACTCCAAACAGCTCAACTTAGTGCTCCTGCATAGTATTTCATGCAGTCCTCACAAAGATGTGAGCTCATAACTTTCATTACTAGTAACTTAGGTGCTTCACAGATGCTTAAGTAACACGCTGATTGTTCATCTGGCTCTTCAGCATGGTGATCAAAACACCAGCCTTCTCCTATTAAACCAATCCGGTGTGAGAGCCGCAGCTGCAACTGTCTTCTCTCGATATGTCGCGCCATGATAAATAGGAGGGTGCCATGGAAACAATGATTTATTTGTTTCTATTTCACAGGCTATTACACATTTACAACTTTTTATTTTGTTTCCTTGTGCTGAACCATATTAGGACTTGTTCTTTGATACACTGCCTTCCCGCTTAGCCCTGGGCTACTGACAGAGAAATGTGCGTATGTGTGTGTTACGTTCCAAAAGGGGGAAAACCATCTGCAGACTGTTCTTTCTGATCTCAGAAGCCAGTGAGAATGCATGCCTGCAGTATACAGTGACAGAGCTTGGCTGCAGTTAAAGACTTAGGCAGGGAATATTGTTGTAATGCAGGTCTGGTGAATGATCTCAGGTTTTGTGCTTATTAGTCAAGGCAGCAATGAGAAAAGAGCTGGTTTCATAATAATGGCTTTAATGCCACAAAGAGACACCCTCGTCCTGATGCATAAATATATATTAGTTGCAATATTAGGACCATTGTCATGATGTGACAAAGATGTTGGCAAGTACTATACAGACTATTAATGTCTTTCAGGGTAAGAATTAGTTTTACTAGAAAAGTACTTCTGCCTTAAAAGATACATAATAAATGCAAGTTTGACTGGGTTTTTTGGTTGTTTTTTTTTTTACATGTACTCTTACTGATCTTTAAGGCTATGATATAAATCAAGACCTGAACATTAACTGTTAGCAAAAGATTAAAAAATATGTACTGAACTGCATTTTGGGAAATACAGAGTCTAAGTAATATAAGGATCTTTTGGGATCTTGGGCCCGCAAATCAGGACACTTCGTCCTTTGCACCTTTGACTTTTTAAACAAGTCCCATAGTCATTGTATTTATTTCTTTTTAAGAACTTATGCTGCAGTACATTACCTTGAAGTTGGGTGGTACAATGGCCTTGCCAGCTGGTATCTGCAGTACGATGGTCTCTCCCTCAAAAAGCCAGAGGTCCCATTGGGAATCATTGACCAACAGGGCCCAGGGGAGCAGCTCCACCAGCAGTGTGTTCAGACCAGGCTTCCAGCAGGATAGTTTCACCTGCATAGGACTGTCCCATTGGCCAAGAGGCTCCAGGACAGACCTGCTGGGAGAGAAAAAAATATTGGAGAAATCACTCCGTTAGAATTTCAGTATAGAGAATTTGATTTGAGGAAAATGATCCACAGAGACATGCAGGGCCTATAAAGGCCAGTGGGAACTTTGGTCTTTACTGTAAAAAGATGCAAACTATTTAAGAACTACTGCACCCTATAGGAATTAAATATGTCACCGTTTCATGTGCAATTCAGTGAACCCAACTTTATCAGGTGGGCTATTAAAACAGGGGACAAGTCCATAAAAATGGAAACCTTACATGGTTTAAATCTGACCAGTCGCACATTCAAGATCATCTTCTTGGGCAGCTTCCAGGGCTGCTTCCTGGATGTCTCATTTTAACCACTTCACCTATGCTTATAATCAGTAATACACTGATTGTGTATGTCAAACTTGTGCAGAGAGCAAACAAACATCTACTTCAAACAGATGCCAAATTTTTTTTGGAGGGTTAATGTGTCAGGTGAGGAGCAATATGGAGACAAAACCAGTCACTTTTCCCAGCTTTCATCNCCCCCCCCCTCCCCAAACACAATCTGCTAGCTTTGTCCACTTCCTGAAAATGAAATCGAAGGTTCACCATTTTGCGACATGGAAGGAGATCCAGCACCAACTGCAGAGGCACAAGTGCAAAGACATTCCTCTCAGTTCCACTGAGAGACGTAAGAATAGCAGCTTTGCTGAAAACGGTCCAGTGGTGTATGAGTCACTGACATCAAATGTGAGATAAGCCAAATTTAAAACTTGAAAGGCTTTTTGGTCTTGTTCTCAGAACTTTTTGATCACACCTTGTACAATGCTGAGCAATAATGTACTGACAGCAGTCACACAGGCTAAACAAATACATACACAGAAGTGGTCTGCAAACACGTTATGCAATACAAACAGATACAGAGAACAGTTGACAAGACATTTGGGATCACACATGGGCATGTTGAGACACAGACAAACAGGCAGACAGACAGAGCCATTTTTCCACTAATTCACTGACACGGCAGTCATTTCATGGTAATCATCATCTTGTGAGCCCTAAACAGTGCTGAGTGCCAGAGGAGAGCCAAACAAACTCAGGCTTACTCTGAAGTTCAAAGCCATCAAAGGCAACCCAGTCTTCTCTCTCCCACAAGGCCGCCTGGCCTCTGCTCAACCTACCAACCTGTCATCTCAAACTTGTCACAAACCCAAAGACTGTCTGCAGTGAAACGGGACCAAAAACACTGGGAAACGCTCTTCTTTACCATTTACTGGTGTTTATGGTAGTGTGTGTGTGGTTAAATACACCACTGACCTTGAGGATGGGGACAAAAAAGTGCAGGGCTCATAAATCATACTACAGTGATCACAAAATTGTAATGGAAAATATTTGCTCAGCAGGTTCAGTCAAACCCCAATGATCCTGGAGATGAAGGTTTCAAAAGTGTGAATTTTGAGAGGCTGTTGCTCTCAAAACACATCCACATAGAGCAGCTTGAGTATACCACTACAATTGTGGAGGTGCCTCATTGCCTTTAAAGGTCCAAAAGAGAAAAAAAAAATGCACCCCTTTAAACTTCCTTTTCCCTTTTAAGACAAAATATTTACACACTCCCTGCCAAGCGGCTCGGTTGGTGTTAGTTTGGTTTTTCATCTGTGCCAGGGAGACAGAGTGCTATTTCCAAAAAACAAACTCTATCACTATTATCAACATTAAAGAATAATATACAAATTAAACTGTGGCTTTAACTTTCTGTCCAAGTTTTGAGTGTGTTTAAAGACAGCAATCAGAGCTATTAATCCTAATGACACCCCCCTTTTCCCTCAACATTTTTCCTGATGCTCCTTCAGCATAGCAGATTCCCAGATTTAGACAAACTGCCACTTTCTAAGATGGGAAGTGAGCTTTGGCCTTGGACAGACAGGCCTGATTAAGTGAGAAACCTAACACCAACACCACCCGATATCAGCCCTCCATAGACATGCAGTGTGTGACATTTTAAGGTGAGTGATGCATACGGTGGTGTGAGTATGCAACGCAGTGGTATAAGCATGTATGCACATGTGCTTGGCAACAATTTGTGTGTCTGTTTGCATATGTATCGAGTGTAGAGAAACCAAGGCAACCACAAGCAGACATATGGCCCACAGGTCCAGCAGATCCACTGGGACTCTTTGTAACTTGGAGCCTGTGGGAGAGCATGTGGCTATGTCTCCTACTGCTGCTATCAAGATGATTCCCAGAGTGACATTTGTGGACAGATTTCCATGAGTGTTCTTCCTGATGCTATACGTAAATGGTCCACATTTACACAAGTGCACACATACAAGCGTATATATACACTGGATGCTGAGCTGGCCAAGCCTTAACTGGAAGCAAGGCCGTCTTACTTGTGTGAGAAAGTGGGACTGTGACAGGATGACAGTCTTAATCTCCGGTCTGTGGGGACAGCAGTGGGATTGCCGCTAATGTCTGATGCATGGCTCTGCATTGTCTTTGCAGTTAACCGTTTTATTATGAGAACAAAGAGTGCGCAATAAAAAGAAGCTTCTCTCATTAAAGGCTCGCTTGCACAACTCTCTGCTTTGAGGAGGAAAGCTGGGCATTAGAAAAATAACATACTGGTGGGTTGCATTGAAAACTGTATTATGAAATGTTAAATTTAATGCTGGCCACAGAAGAGCCATAACAGGGATGAAAAAGAATTATTGATGCTACTTATTAAACAGATCACGAGGGGTCTTAAACTGAAAAAAAAAAAAAAAGTTTTTCAGTAAGAAAATGAAACAAGAAATTCTGTCAGCAAAGAAATACTCATAGTGGGAAATATGTTTGTGAGGATATGTTTGTGTGTTTATCCTCACAAACACATTTCCCACATACAAATCAAAGTCTTGCTCAGAGTACCTGTCAGCATCTTTGATGACGTAAGGCCACGGTGGCTCAGTGGTTGTCTTGGGACCATAGAAATCAGCCAAGATGTTTTCTGGGTTGTCCCCATTTCCGGTCTTGTTCAGTATTTGCTTGATTAGGCTGGTGGAGATGGGCACAGCGCAGTGCGAAGCATCTTCATCCTCTCTGAGGAAGAAAGCACAAACTCAAAATCATTGCAATTAGGAGATATAAAGTTTAGTGAAAGTGTGAGCTGGCTTGGCAGCATGTTATTTTACACCAGAAATAATTCAAATATACTTTATTTCACTATAAAGGCAGACATCCTTTGACAACATCTGACTTTTCCCATTGTTCTTCTCAGTACTATTGAGGTGACCCCAAGCTACACTTCACTTTTACCCTGAAACCTTGAAGTGGGTTCAATCTGCCTTTCGTTATGGAATCCTCTTCATGACATGCAGTCTTTTCTTACAAACACTAACTCACAAAGATCAGACAAAAAGCTAAATGGCAGTAAATAATCTCATTGAATACCTAGGTCCCAGACACTGGTCAATTATGGCTTTGCAACAACAAGGGGAAAAAAATCCAAACAGTGTAATAGCTTCTTCTCTTTCTCTGGGCAGCATCCAGTTCCACTTGGCTAAAGCAAAGCAGCCCCTTACCCCAGAGCAGTAGTTTATTAATAGAGCCCATTGTGCTATAAAGGGAACACAGGGGCTATTGCTTATGGATCTGGGGCGAGACAGAGGAGAGGGACAAGGTGTTGACAGGAAGCTTTTCATCCAGAGCAGTTCCTGAGGGGAAAAACTGGAAGAGGCTTCTGATTGTAACCCTTCATCTTCTAATGTGGTTGCCAGTATGAGGAGAGCAGGACATAAGAGTTCTGGTTAAGACTTGTCTGTGTCTCTTGTGCACAGACCACAGTTCTGCTCTCTACCTCGTCCATTAGAGCCCACAAGTATGCGTAATTACAGGAAGGAAAGATGAGCTGTTGACCAGCTAACAGACTGGATCTGTCCTAGGGGTTTGGGGTTGGGGNNNNCTTGTGTGCATCTGTACAAAATGTGTGTATGTTTACAACTGTGGCTTGTAGTGTGTGTTTGTGAGGATGGAGAGGGATGAGGGATGGATTGAGCTGCGGGGGACAAGAGAGGAGAGTATGCGAGTTTGTGCGGTTTGAAACGGTTTAGACAGGGGACAGATCGTAAACACAAGGAGCATTGTGGTCGCAATCTAGAAAGACAAGACACTTAGTTCTTTCTGAGCTTGCTTTTTGCGCGACTGAAAAGGATTTATCTACCAAATACATTCCCAGTCACTGTACAGCCACTGCGGTTCCTTTATGGCAGCTGAAATCAAAACAAACTTTGTGACCAGATATCTAAACACAACAGTTACAGAAAAAAAAAAAAAATCTCTCAGGGAGAGTCAATTACACTCAACGTTTACCCTGTTTATTCCGATCACCACGAGCTGCTACCAAAATGTTCATTTTTTTTCTCCCCGCTATGTATTTGCATAAAACAACTTAAATTGCAGTTGAACAGATAACAAATATAGTAGAAACAACAACAAAGCAATACATGCATGTGGTAGCTATTTCCCCTGGGGCCACACAGGCTGAAACATAAACACTTCTGTTACTGAACGACACTGTGGACCAAAGCAAATGGCATCTGCATATATACGACATGAAATGAGGTGTAGTGGTGATGTTAGGCCATAAAGATAAAATTCAATGCATTTCTTAGCATTCCTTTTATGGATAGATTCTGATGCCACCAAGCTTTTTGATTCCACTAAGTAGAGCCTACAATGATAAATTGTATAATAATGGTATGGGTAATATGAGTGAGTGCAAACACATAAAGACAAACTGGGAAGAGTGAACAGGCGCAGTAGTGATGTATGTGGCAGACTCTGCCCATGATGAAGTGCTATCTCTCACACTTATACTGGCACATAGCTAACCGAGACAATGACAGGCAGACCACACACAGACATTGAGCTAGTGCACATACATGACTCATCTCATGCAAACAGACATATTACTTCTGTTGCACACATGTGTGCACAAAATTGAATATGTTGTTGGATTACATTTACTGTGGCATCATTTTGATAAACTCATACAATGCCACAACATTTATTTCTAATCAGACATGCATACATTTTTTTTGTGACAAACTTGTAATGATGATGGAAGATGGACCACTAAAATTTTCTCCAGGACATCCCAAAGATTTTTAAATGGGGTTAAGGTCTGGGCTCTGTGGAGGCCTGCCAGTGTGTAAAAATTATGTCTCATGCTCCACTCTTTCATAATTTGAGCCCAACAAATCTTGTCATTTGGACTTTACCTTACAATTAGGAAGAAAAAAAATCCTCTGCTGGAAAAACCCAGTCATTCAATTTTTAAGCACATCACATTACTGCACCTACACCTCCGATCCAATAGAAGGCTGTTATTTGCTTGGTTAGACTTTTTTTGGTTGGGTAGTGTACAATAAATGACTAAAACAACTAAATTGGCTGCTGGAAAGGAACTAGTATTATTAAGACTAGATGACAAAGATCAAATTGAAGGTTAAGTTGCCTAGTAGCAAGAGCCTGCCTCCATCATTAGGAGCAGTCAGATGTGCTGAAATGTACAGAAAGAGTAGTGTTTCTGTGATGCTGAGGTACAAAATAGCTGAAATTGTTTTATAGATCTTAAGCATGAGTTATTGGACATTATTTGGACTGATATCTACTATCAACCAGTGCATGCATATATATGCATATATATATGCATATATATATATATATAT
>JASGAU010340267.1:0-10655 GCA_030220045.1 Australoheros facetus
AAATGCACAAAGGAGCGTTATCGTCGATCCTTCCTCCCAGCAGCTGTAAGACTGTATAACCATCACTGCTCCCAACAAAACCACAATAACCTACACATTGCAGGATAATATATAATATATTGTAAATAGTCCGGCCTGTTAAGGTTCAACACACAGGCATATCATATACATTGTATATAGTATTATTATTGTTTCATTGTATATAGTATAGTATTATTATTAGTATTATTGTTATTATTATTATTATTGTTAAGGTTAATCTTGTTTGTTGTTGTTTATATACATTCTTTTTCTTAATAGTGTAAATTATTATACTTATATATATATAATAACTGCGGCTGCTGTTACACCCAAATTTCCCCTCTGTGGGACAATAAAGGCTGTTTCTTCTTCTTCTTCTTCTTCTTCTTAATAGAGAGATTTTCTGTTCGATTTACTGTTCGATTTACTGTACAGAAAGCTTGCTGAAATAAGATCCCCTGAGCTTTGCAGCTTTTTCACATGAAGATAATAAATCTACTGTTTGGAGTTTGTTTTACTTAAGCAAATAGTTTTATCATTTAACCAGGAAAACCGATTTCTAATTGCTTTTTGTCTGGACCTTCAATAGCAACCAAAAATTCCAAAGGTACAGCAAGACTAAACATACACATGGGTAAATAGCAGACGTTTAATAAGAAATATTACTTGAATTTTACTTCCATCAGTCTATTTTCTTTTCATTTAGGCAACTGTGTATAACGGTGGGTATGCTTTAGTTGCTGGATGTAATAGCAGTGTTACTATTGATCGAATGTGGCAGACTTAGTCATTCAATATTTCACATATGTGATTGATGAATACTACTACTGGTAGATGAGAAGTTTGTTTACATCTATTAATCGTGCAAGTAATCAATAGAACAAGAGGCTTAATAAAGTCATTGATTATTTTCTAATGTAATTCTCTTGCAACCACCACATCTATTTAATTTCCCTCAGATCATCGCACTGGAATAAAGGCATACACATCTTGTTTTTTTCCAGTACCTCTAGCCTCTGTAATTGAAAGCAATGTTATCAGTCAAAGAACTCTTGCATGAAAGATGTTGTTGTGTGGTAAAGTTAGAATATTTCATCTATTAAGGCTTGTCAACACCTGATAGAATAAGGATTATAATTTGACATAAGTTCCATGACCACACAGGGCCTAAAGATTAAAGTATATAGAGTGTTTTGCTTCTTTGCTGTTCAGATTTTAAGAGATGTGCTTTTGAGTCCTGTACTGTATGATTGACTTGAACTTGGCTTGAGTTTACAAAGGCAGTGGAGACCCTTAAGTGGCTCTCTGTAACCACTGCACCCCAGTTAGGTGTCCATAGTGAGTCACAGAGCAGCTGGCCATTCCACCCGCTCTGTGGAGAGCTGTTTGAAAAACAGGTTGGTGGTCAACATGCCAAGCACTGCTTTCTGCTACACCTTCACCAGTAGGGCCTTTCTGTTCTTCTCCAGTGTGGCCTCCACCTATGAAACCACCTCCGTGAGGCCCATGTGGTTTGTCAGCTTGGAGTCATTGGTGCTTAACTCAGTTAATTCCAGTATATCTCCTGGTAGCAGAGCAACAATTTTAGCTTTATTTTATGCAGGTGTTTTTACACTCCACTGCGACACCAGCACAACATAAGTTACACCTTAGGCAAACAGACCGGCTGGCACTCTATGACCTTTGTGCAGTATGCAGTGGCATTTCACACATCATTGTGCAGCAGCAGTTGTTCAGTAGAATATCTGTGCAACCCAGTTGGCACCCCTGCAATTCACCTAGTGTTTGCATCTAAGTTGTTCTCAAGGTTCATACAGTAATTAGTACTAATCTGCAGGTTGCATGCTGTGAGCAGTTGTTGGTCTGCCTCTTCTGGTGAGAAGTGGCTATATATTCCAGACTGGTTTGTCAAGTTAAAAGGAAATAACCCACACATTTGGATTTCTTCATTGCAAACTTGAAGGAAGCGTTTGGATAAGTGGCAGCATACCTTCATGTAGATTCTAAATGCATGAATTAAATTAATCTTACTTTGATAGATCATGTTTTAATGCTTCATTACAGACCTATGGGTGAGAGTTTTTTGTGTTGTGTGTGTGTCATCTTTGACCCTGTATACCATGGTCTGCAGTGACTGTGGTGTGGGGTTGAAGTCTCAGCAAGGCTTTATACACAGAATTAAGTATACAATATCTAACTGCTCTCATTTTCAGATGGTCGAATTTTTTATCAACCTGACGCCCCCTTATTAAAAGCCCCAGTAGTTAACAGAATTAAATAGCTCAATTATAATCAGCCTGAGCTATCATGGAGCTGATAGAGGGCTCAGTGGCAGCTCTAACCTGCTGTTTACAGACAGAAAGAAGTCACGGGACTCAGTGCGGCTGGGCTCAGAAATGAAAAAAGGCGCAGTTGGACATTGATTGAGAGGCTGCAATTTACATACTGCAGAGATTTTGGACAAGTTCTTAGAGACTCTCACAGCTTCTGCTCCTGAGGTTTCTACACACAGAAATAGGATGGAGAGATAGACAGACACAGATACCTAATGTGCTGGATGGAGAGGACACACAGCCAGGTACCCATAGAAACAGACAAAAGAATAGGCAGACAGACAGCACTCGTGTATGAGTGTGTACACAAACAAACTGAGAATGAAGTAAATCCAATTACAGAGAACCACAGGGGGGCATATAAAACAATACAGCTGTTACACTTTCAATATCAACAGTATTAACAATGCCTAGCCATTACAAATGGAAGAAAATGAGTAATACGAATTTGATGATTGCAGACTATTTCTGACCGAATTATTGTGTTTTGTTCATATGAAATGATCTTTCTTAATTAACAGTGTTGAAGCCGAGTTCTGGGCCTTTGCCTTTGAAGTCTTGCCCTCTGCATAGAGTTAGAAAAATGTGTCTCATCTTTTGCAGTTCCTTTTCTACAGTCGGTGCCACACTCACTCTGATCACGATTCAGCTGTTGGCCAAAAACAAAGAAAACAGAGAAACTCATTACTGCTCTTCTGGCCTTCCAGTTGGATTTTTATTTATTTGTTTATTTTCGGGTGGGGGCTGCAAAAAGTTTTTCTGCAAAAATAAATAAATAGAATGTGTGTTTTATGTTTGACTCAGTGATGCTTACTCCTGTCTCATAGGGCAGTACACAGAAATCTGACGTAGTTATGGGAGTTGGCTGTTCTTCAAAATAGATTTGCCTTAATTCCTTTCACAGCCTGTTTTTGAACACTTTTGAATTTTTTATAACATATTCTCCATGCATTTGTCTTTGCTGGGGTCTTGGGATCAGTAAGTCCATTTTCACATTTGTGGACTGATAACAGGCTAATGCACATTTGCCAGCTGCTTAGCTTTAGATTCTGAAATCTATATTTGGGCAGGGCAAACACAGCCTTACCATCCTGATTAATCTGTCTCTGTCACATCTCTCAGATGTATTTCTCTTTATCAGATCTGGGCCCAAGTTGTGCCTTCATTGTCTGTCTCTGCTTTGCCAGAAGTGGCCACTGGACAGACATAGGCGGGCAGAGGTCTCATAGCCTCTCATCTCATACTCAGGCAGAGGTTCAGACAGTCCCTATAGAGGCAGCGGATCGCTGTCTCTCAGTGGCTCAACAGCACCAAACTAGGAAGGCTGATAGGAGGAGTAATTAGTGCTTAACAGCACACTTGGTGTGTCTATGACGGAGTGTGTGTGTGTGTGTGTGTGTGTGTGTGTGTGGGGNAAAAGATGACACAGAAAAGAGGCATTGGAAAGGACAGATGGAGAGAGAGGGCTCGTCCTTGCGAAGTCACCACGCTCCCCTAGAAAACCAGGGAGTGTAAGAAAAGTGATCTCATGTAAGGTGCTTTTTTTTCCAGACCTCATTAGCAAAATAGTTTCCCACAGGGTAAAGGTTATGAAACAGAATTCAGGCCAGGGTGGTTATAAGGCAATATAACATGTACTTATAGTGGCATCTGCTATTGTATATGAGCAGCATCCTTATGCCTGCATGTATGCATCTATGCATTTAGTCTGTCAACCTGTTGACCTCAGTATGTAATTTGCTTTCAGAACAGATGTTCCTTCAAAAGTTTTGGTGTGTGTGTAGGTCAGTGCTTACTGTGTCTTTTATTAAGTGTGTCCCTCAGTCTGATTCTGTCCTCTGAATGTCCTGTACTGCATTTGTTGCTAAGTGACAGCCCTGGACATTAAGGTCAGAACACCAAGGCCACTGAAAACTTTCTGCTATTAAAACTTCAGATCTTCTTCACTCAGGACAAATTATAATTGGTGATGTGATTTTGGAGAGATACAGGGATCTTTTGTTTTAATCCCAAGTAAATATGTAGATGTGTAATGGGGTAACAGGGTAACAGGGGGTCCACTTCAAAATATATTAGTAAAAGTCTGTATTTGATTTTTGATGTGTTGTTTATTTCATTTCTTGGACTTCCTTGTAATGTTTTTTTCTTTGTCCAAAGATATGAAAAATTTCATAGTAATAGTCAAGGTTAAGCTGTTTTGAGCAAAGTTTTAAATGTATTTTCTGCTTGAAATCCATCTTATTCATTTTTTTTCTAAGCAAAGTCTTAAGGACTTTTCTTTTCAGATTTTTTGGTCATTTGTGAAAGTGTTTAATAAAACAGAGATCAAAGCTTTGGTGAATATAATATTTTACAGATACACACCAATATATACATCCATAAATAAATGTATAGCTTGGCTGCCTAGTACTAAAATAATTTCTCCCTCATGTATTAACATTTTTTTTCTCTAGTATATCAACACAAGTGTATCAACAACTGCAAAAAGTAATAAATACAGAACACTCATCTCCTTTTCCACTAAAGGGTAGCTCTTGCTCAGGAGGTAGAGTGGGGGTGGTGCAATCCCCTGTCCACATATACAGTATAAGTGACAGTGAGGAAGATACTTGCGTGTGATTTTTTGTTAAATGGACTGTATAAGAAAGATGGCAGCAACCCTCCAAGAAGTTTCAGCTTGAACATTTTGGCCATCTTCAGCTTGGTATTTTGGAAACTGAGCAAATCTGAGAAGCTAAAGGACATGCTCATATAGTGGCGACCAGTCAGTCACAAGATAGGGCTGCACCAAGGCCCTGCCTTCTCATTATTTTTGACTTTAATTGCAAACTTAATTTACAAAAGACTTGAAATTAGTAATAACATAAACTTATCAGGAAAGTATTCACTCGTGTCTTAGATCAAATGAGAAGTAAGGTCATTTTTTCCCTTAGACTTCTATGCAATTAAATTTCTTTTTTTGCAACCAGAAGAGTCTCCCTCTGCTGGCCATTTGAAAGAACTGAGGTTAAAGAAATTTCCACAATGGCTTCCCTTTTTAGGCCTATACATTACATCCATCTTTTGATAGAGAAAGTGTGTACATGTATAACTAGGTGAATACAGTAATGTAAAGCGGTGGCTTTACATATTCACTCATCATGCAAAAGGTCCCCGAGAGTTGAAGGAAACACAAATACTTAAATGAAATATGTGTTCAGAAGAGCATCCAACATAAAAATCTGTATCAAATCGAATATGTGGCTCCGTCCACTGTGATGACCCCATCTGAAGAAGGGAACAGCTTAAAGATGATAGAAAGTACTATAAAGCCCTTTAAGTTGTCAAAAACAGACAAGGAATCTATGAATGCCAGACCATTTACCTCAGTTTAACAAGTTTTCTGAGTTTCAATCAACTGAAGTACTGAAGCAAGTAGAAGTCATTGTACTTTGTCGCAACACAGTCAGTGATATTAAGGTCACTTGGTTTTGGGAAGGCTAGGCACAAAGAGTTTGATTTCCCTGTTGGAGTCGAGACCCTTGAGAAGTCTTTACCACCGAGGAGAAATGCTTTTATAATCACACTTTGATTAGACTTCTACTCCCTGAATATCTAACACAATTACACCGATTAACACAGGTAATTAAACTCCTAAAGGGCTGCACACATCTGTTCATTGTGATTTGTATGAGTTGAGAAACAGAAGTGTACTGTATATATAATTTTTCACAAGTGGATACAGTATAAACGATACATAATTTGTCGTGTACAAGATGCTGCAGTAATGTCCACTAAAGGACTTTTTTTGAAGCTTTATCTTGCAGTGAAACAAAATGCAGTCTGTTAAATGTCTCAATGAAATAACAGACTACACATAATCAACTAATCCATTTTTTGAGACAGGTGAGTGAGATGACTACTGAGGGATACCTGAGTTCAGTTGATGTCAGCAGCAGTTTGAAGTGGATTACTTATACGGTTGTCACTCTCTGACATCCAGGTGAATCATATGAGAAGAGGAAGAAAAGGCAGAGTGATGGACAGGGAGAGAAAAAGGAGGAAATGGAGAAGGGAGGAATGTCAGATCTGGTGCATTGGAAGTGATCTTGGCAGGAAACCCAAGTTACCATAGCGACCTGGTTAAAGCTCTGCAGCAAGAAGCAAAAGAAAGAGAGGAAGAGAGACCTTGAGGTATTGTCTCTCCTGCTGCATTGGTCTTTTATAGAAATACTGTGAGCATCTGTGGCACTTAATTAATGTGTATGAATACATGTGTTTGCCACAAGTGCACGACTGCCTCTGTCAATACTGAATGCTTATTGACATCATTTATGTAGCATTTATCATAACGCTAATGGAAAACCTTTCAACTATTACTTCATCTATTCTATCATTAAAGCCCAGTGAAGTAAATCAGAGTCCCGTTAGACTCATCAGTGCCCAGCTCCACAGTCTGGCAGTCCCTGGTTGAAAGGATATGAAGCAGAACTACATGTCCATTTAGATGAGTACAGGCTTTGTATTGTGGAAAGTAATTGGTAGTCTTTGATGAGCTGGACTGCTAGGAGCGATGACTTTAATAAGCTTATTCACAAGCGTGAAGATTCAGATAGGGGTTGTCCTATAGACAACTGAAGGGATATATGAACAAACACACCCACACCCACACACAAATATACAGAATACAGCATACAGGTACACACTTTACATTTTCCAGCTATTGTTTTGACCTATTAGTTTGTGTGTGCGTGTTTTTCATTATGGCAAAATGTGGTTCTGCAGACACCTACTATAGCTAGAACTACTACAGAGGTAGTTTTGAGAACTTTGGCAGGTATTAACTAATCGAGTAAGACACAGTCACAAAGCTTTACAGATGTGTAGTCGAGAAAGAAAAAAAAGACCAACTTTGAAGATAAGTGTGCCTGCTCCCCCTTTTCCTCAATGCCCCTCTTGAGCATCCTTTTTGTAGTTGAACTCATTGCTTTTGCAGCTGTTCTGATCTCAGTGGGAAATTGTATTTTATTTATTCTTCTGATGCTACTTTTTTTTCCAGTGGTAGAAAAAGTACTAATATCAAATGCAAAAGTAGCAGTACTGCAATGCAAGTGGGTCGGTAACTTCCAAGCAAATGTAGTCAGCTAAATTGAAAAACCTTTCATACAATGAACTCCAGAAATTCTACTTAAGTACAGTATTTAGAGAAAAATAAATTATAATTGAGCTTAGCCACATTCCTATAATTAGAGCTTAGAACTGCTTCTCTTTAGGCTAAAAAACAAATGTTTCCCCTCTCTTACAGCACATTCTGGTTTTCCAGAAACATTCTTTGTACATCTTTCTCTCTCTTTCCCTCCTTCACTCTCTGAAATCTCTAAGGATGTCAGGAAGAAAAAAAATTCTTTGGCCTGTCCATCACCCTACTTATCATCCAGGACTTTCGTGTCATTGCGTTTGTGTGTCTTTGTGTTTGCATGTCTGTTGTTGAATGTGTTGGTCGACATTGCTGAAGGCTTGCTTTGTTTGTATGCTCTAGAGAGGCTTAGGAAATGTCAATCAAATTTCAGCTAGCACTACACGACTTTATATGATCACATTTTCTCTGCTGAGTTACATGAAGTCACCTTTTTACTCCAGCGAGGATGGGTGGGTAATAAATCATTCCGTGCTCAAGCACAACATGTTTTGAAAAGATTTCCATTTCACTTCCTGTTCAAACTCATCCCTAAGCATGAGCTCTGTGTGTGTGCCTGTGTGGTCCAGGTGTTACTCATGTAGTGGGGACCTAAATAGGGAATGTTTCTTTTTTGATTGTGGAGACAAAAGTCCATATAATGTTAATCACATCTTACGGGGACAACATTTTTCAGGTTGGGTATGGCTGGACAAGTCGTGATTACTGTTAAGGTCAGAGTAGGTTTCCACAAAATCATTGTAAGTCAATACAATGTCCTCTTAAGACTTGGATACACAAGTGTATAAAAGTGTGTGTTTGTGTGTCTCTGTGTGTTTTTCTGTCAGTGTGTAGTGTCATCTGGCACCACATGTGAAAGAGATTAAACATTTCCCACAAAAATCTCATTTCTCTCCCGGGCTCTTTTCCAATGTATTTGTCACCATCGCAACAAATCAAACAATGCTGTTAGAAGTCCCAGGGAGAGCATCCAGTCCAGCCGTTGCCTATGTGTCTCTGTATGTGTGTGACTTTTTGAAGAAATCACTCAAAGTCCTCTTCAAAAGTTTTTGTTTTTGGACTATTTAATGGTTTGGACTGAGAAAGTGGGCTTTGGAAAAGTAACCCAACCAGAACATTGGCAGAGCAGAACATTTATACAGACAACCAAAACCTAGTAAGGAGACAAGCAAATACTACACTGATTAACCTATCAGCAAGGACATTACAACTGCTGTAATATTTTCATAATATATTGTGTAGGTCTGCCAAAACAGAGGTCCTGTGTCTATGCTATGAGATCTATTAGGTGTCCTGTGGTGTCCGGCATGGAAATGTTGATAGCAGATCTCTTGGGTCTTATGTAGAAATTATGATTCAGCTGTGGTAGAATGTGGACAGTGTGTTGGCAGTCTGTGGGCAGCTTCGGATTGTCCGTCTACCAGCAGAGACCTCCTGTTTTCAGAAGGGGGCAGTGACAAAGATATGCGGTACAACTAGTTTGTGGGCTACTTTTGCGTCTGCTGTTGCTGGTCCATCAGCCAGCCGTGGAGAAGGGCAAGATTTTAAGATACAAAGAGCTGAAGTAAAGCTGAGCATTTAAAAACAATGAAAAGTGTCCACTGTCTGCAGCATTAGCATTCAACAAACACACAGCATCATCTATGTTGAGCACTGTGCAGCTGGGGTTTTGGAGGACAACATTGAAGCATGTTTGTAGTGGTTGGAAACTCCTCCCCATAGACTCTCCATAGGCAAATACCTCCACAAATGGGCACGACTGTGGGAGGATAATGTAAGCATTATGGACTAAGGGGCAGGGCAGTGCATCTGGCTTGTTCCAGAGCATCCTGTGGATGCTCAGTTGGATTGGGATCTGGGGAATTTTGAGGGCAAGTCCATGTCTTGGGCTCTTTGCTGTGTTCACTGAGCCATTTCTGCACAGTTTTTTTGTGTACCAGGGCCAAAGACTATGTATAAAAGAGAGATGTAGTCAACATCATGCCACCCACTGGTTCTCGAAGCCCCGTTTTGAAGCTTCAACATTTGAATTTATGCTGCCACCCTGTAGGTTTTTTGGAGGCAGAATGACCATACCTCAACAGGCCAGTGCTACACTTTATACTGTATATAGGAAGAAGTAAAAAGCTGTTTAGAGATATTACTTGATTAGGAGCAGAAGTCATGTGTAGATTCAAAACTTTACATCAATCATAAAAATGTGCGATCGTCAGATACAATATACTGTAGACAGTATATGTGTTTATGTAGAGTGCTGAGAGAGTATTTTGTGCTGCAAGTGATCACCTATTTCCACTTGGCAATCATTACAGCAATCAATTTCATATTACGCTGATAGTTGGTATCGACTGGGTCTTTCTGTGTGTGAGAGAAAGACTCACAAAGCACAGGGTCGTTTGCACTGGATATGAAACTGACAGAAAAGCTGCAGGGTCTCCATGGTAACCAGCAGGCATGTTTCTCTCACTTATGTTAAGGGGGCTCTCATTCAAGAAAAAACAGTTTGACATATTGACCTAAGACTTATATCACAATGTCAACTCTCAATTTCAACAGGAGCAGAAATGGTTGTGCTTGTATTTTTCCACCTGCAATACAAGAACGTAACCTGAAATTGAAATTGTTTCAACTGAAATGTGGTTCAGCCTGGCTATGAAGGGTGCAACCATCACACGCATCATTGATTCTTTTAAGGAAACTTCTGCTTTTTGCATGCATCTAACAATGAACGAAATTCAAGAAAATTTTGGGGTGAATAAAGGATCTATACAAAGCATGAATCTTCCATCTGTTGGCGCTGATTCACAAAACACACACACACACACACTAATGTACTGTATTACACACATTCCAAAACAAGGGGTGGAGACAGTAAATTACTGGCAGCTTCTCTTTCATAAGCAAGTGTTTGTTTTTATGTCAATTAACAAAACAGGGGTTCAGCATAATGAGGCTAATGAGGAAGCACATCAATTGGCCCAGCTACGTTAACGATCTGTCAGTGGAGAAACAAAACACACTCACACATGTACAGACACACACACACACACACACACACACACACACACACACACACACACACACACACACACACACACACACACACACACACACACACACACACA
>JASGAU010340270.1:1028-11328 GCA_030220045.1 Australoheros facetus
ATTTAATCCATTCCTATAACAATACATTCCAAGCATCTCCATTTCAGACTGAGAAGGTGCCTATTTTGAAGCCGCAGTTAACCCTGTTGTCCTTTGGGCCCACCTTTCCTCCATTAGGCACTAACCTTTCCATTGGAAATAGTTGTAATTAGTTAAATCTCACCTGTCTGAGTGAGTCAGTCAGTCACTAACGGGAATGTTCAGGCCTCTGTAGTGGCAGTCTGTTCTGTGGGTGCCAAGAGATCCACTTGACTGATTTTGGCGCACCCTGCTGACTTCTTAATTGGATTTTCACACAAAAGACAGTTGCATAGAGGAAGTGGAAGCCTGGCACATAGTCTCATAGTAATCAAACCTGTTAGAGAGATTAGACTGAATGCCTCGTCTCACCCTCGCTTCAGATGGTATCAGCCTCCGCTTGCCTGCATTGTGAATAGCCTTAATAGTGCTTTAGTGGGTACTTCATAGGTGACTTGAAGCAGTCATCAGACTGAATGGGGTGAGATAAAAGTAGTGTTCTGGATTACTTGTGCAAAAAAAAAAAAAGGCAAACCATTTTTTATTTAAATTGAAAGGTTGATAAAGCAAATTCTTAAAGTTAAGTGCAGTATAATAAATTCCTGTCTCTGGTAAAGCTGTATGTGGTTCAGCTCCTTTGTTTGGTTTGACCAACAGAAAGCTCTGAGAAGATGCAATTAAATCCAGACTCACTCAGACCCTGAACCCATCACCGCAAGACAGTCACAGCTGTTGGGGGTCTGAAACACAGCTTTAAGCTATTAGGAGGAGAATAGGTTTCAAACCACAGGGTTGTTAGGGTAGCACATTACAGCGCAGAGAGCTTTGTTGTATGTCACTTTGTCAGAGCAAAACCTCTGCAGTCGACAGTCCTATGACAGATAAACATGCACTGTTTACGTACTGCATGAGCTAAGGTATTTTTTTCAATCAATTAAAAAAGAAAAAGACAGATGAGTAAATAAACAGTTTTTCTGTGAAGGGGAGGGGGACTGTCATAGATACAGAATAGCACAGACTAGCGTATTGATTATGCCTTGTACAGGTAATGGATATAAGTGTACAGATGTGCCTTGGACTTGACTTTAATAGTTTAGCTGCTGCTTGTTCTGTGTTTGGAAAGTAATTTAATCTCCAAAGCAAATTTTTAGTTTTCGTTATGGACCTCTTTTTAAAAAAAATTTTGTTTTGTTCTGTTTTGAAAGAATGCTGGGAAACTAGGCATTGTTATGATTATGTGTCACAGGTCCACATTGATGGCTGGAGGAGCAGGAGCCAGTGGAGGCACTGCGGCCAACCCTTGGCTGATCAACGAATCAGAGGAGACCAAAGGGCTGACCTTTGGAGAGATCAAACAGCAGCAACAACAAATCATTGAGGGTAACATGACAGTTCAAGAATAAATATGAGTATAGTAAACATTTGTAGCATTTATACAGTATCAAATACAGTAAAGGCATAAAGTGTTGGTGGAAAGGCAAAATAAATAGATATGAGAATTCCAGGCAAAACCATATGTATGTTAAAGTTGTACTGATCAAACAAAGGTTAAAACATAAACGGCAATCATCATAATTCACACCAAGAAAGCATATTGTAAACACCCCCACCCCCCGGTCTCTTTTCTCTGACATGACTTGAACACCGAGACATTAGTTCACCTGATTCCATATGACACTTCATTGCAATGTCTCCATTACGACTCTGGTTATTGTCCGTTTGGAATCAGAGATTCCTGTTAAGACAGTGAAACCACACCACATCGAGGTTTTGTGTCCCATGTGGGATTTCTGGTGGAGTTGGGTAATGGTAAGCCCCTGAACTTGTGGTTGAAAAAAAATTCCTGTGGTAAAGAGTGTGTCAAACTTAGAAACCTGCAGAGGCCAAATCTCATCTCTTCTCTTCTCTTCTCTTCTCTTCTCTTCTCGCTGAGTGGGCTAAAGTATCGAGTGATGCACCCAACAGTCCATCATTCCACTTTCACAAATATGTGTGACTACTACTACATTTGTCTTGGATTATTCATTAATTGCATTCTGTGTGATTCCAATGTGATTCATTAATCACATTGGTTTCATTTTGCTTTTATTTTTGTGGTCATAGTAAATAGTAATGCATAAAATCAGTTAATTCATTCTTTGCCTCATGGTCAAGTTTGTAATAATTTTTGTTTTCTTTCCTCTCTCATCTTAGTCCAGGATGCAGGCTTGGATGCACTAGCAGCAGTCATCAGCCGACAGAAGATAATGGGCCAGGAGATTGGCAATGAACTTGATGAACAGAATGGTAAAGTTTTATGTGCATGTGTGTCTCTACATATTCATCAAATTCCAGACACATTACACAGCACAGTGTGAAAGCAGTCAGCCATACCTCTCTTCTGCAATGGAACTACTTGCCTCATAGACATTAATACTCCCCCACACCACCACATACCTACCAGAGTACCAGGCACACACCGATTATCAGAGCACTTGACATCACATTTAGGTCTGCCATGTTGTCCTTTGTCATGTGCCCAATAGAAAAATGTTACCACTGCACTATCCATCCATCCATCCATTCACTTCCGCTTATCCTGTTCAGGGTCGCGGGGGGGCTGGAGCCTATCCCAGCTGTCATAGGGCGAGAGGCAGGGTACACCCTGAACAGGTCGCCAGCCTGTCACAGGGCTAACACAGAGACACAAACAACCTTTCGCACTCACATTCATGCTCTCATTCACACCACTGCACTAAAGCAGCTTAAATAAATTGGCAAAAAAAGAGGTAAGTTTTATTTTCTGGAAACAGATCTGTACAGAGCTAATGGTGCTTTTGAGTTATTCCTGGCAAAACACCGCTCCTCAGTCCATAAATAGCTTCCATCACAGGCAGATGTGCTATACAGAATTGAGCACATTGCTTCAGACTGTTTGTTTTTTTTGTTTCTTTTTCTTCTTTTATTTATTTTTGCTTAGATGGGTGGTACTTGAGACATACGATTTAGTGATGAACATCTGTCAACTGGTAAACAATTAGATACTTTAATGCATTGCTCTCACAAGACTAGAGTGGATAATAGGCTACCTCTTGAGGGTGTTGACTTACTGAAAGGAAGTACATCCATATCTTATCACTTTTTTTTTTTTATTTAATGTTTTGCACTGACAGCAAGCACAGAACATGCATTAATCTGCTGGTTTCTCTACTGAAAAGTGGGGAAAGAAAGTGTGAGTCAATAAAAGAGGAAAGTAGATATTTTAACCCACAGCAATAATAAAGGAGTGGTGAGGCCGAATGACGTTATGGCTAGGACTCTGTCACAGACACTTGAGCATGAGTGGGTAAACTTCAGACTGGAGATTTCTCTCTCCATGGTTAGCCAGCGTAGCCTTAAAGTACACAGTCCCAAAGTATCAGCAATTAGCTGGCACTGTAAACTCTAATGGTTTGCACTTGCAGAGACACATACCGGTAGGTGATGAAGCCTAAATCTAAGTAGGGAGATTGTTGACATTATAAAACAAATTCCCATAGTCTAGCACCATGTTAAAATACAAAGAATGAGCTATTGGTTTTTGTTCTTTTGTTGATTAACCTTATAGGAGCTGCTTATCTGGTGTTTCCTAGTGCAGTTGAATGTTTCTACTTTGATGACCAGCTTCCATTTGGGAGTAGAAGGTGTTGTACTATCCTGTAATATCCTGTCTGAGCAGTTGTGCCCAAACAAGTCTAGAGGTTGTACAACCGAATTAACTCGGCATGAAAACGTCCAACATTTTTTTCCCCTGTGAGGAAATCACAGATGTTTAACTGATGATGGTTTCCAATGATCAGTGAAGGGAAAAGAAAGAAAGAAAGGAAACTTGGATGATTTTTGTCTGCTTTCCTGTTGTCATGTTGAATCAGAGACAGAGTTTTGCTCTAATTCTCCTAGTGTGTTTATTGTACTGCGAAAAGATTTTTTTTGTTTTCTTTTTTCCAGTGTTGCCATTTTTATTTTTTTTAATCCTCCTACGGGAGGATATTGTCATACTGTTCGTCCACATGTCTGTCCGAGAGGTTTTGCCTTTCTTGGCTATAGACTCCAAAACCACAAAGAGTTGAAGATATGCAACATTATATTCATATGTCCATCCCATCTGTTTTGGCATCTGTCCTGAGGTTTTACCTTTCTGGTCTATGCATTCCAAAACCACAAGAAGTTGAGCCATGAAATTTGGCATGTAGTGCACTTTGTACACTTTAGTTGTATTTTTCCAAAGTGGAGAGTAAACAACATGGAGGATTTCAGGCTGCTAATGCTATGATAATATATATGCTAATGAGATGTAGCCTTTGTTTCATACCTGATTAGCTTAGCCTAATCATGTGATCATGTGTGACTGGCTAATACCTACTTGACCATTATTGACTGAAATGGAGAAAGTGGGGATTCCGCAAATCTAGCAGCTAACCTAGGTCACTGAACAGCTGGCAGTAGCTAGATAGTGAGAAACTGGGGAATCCGGAATTTCTAGGTAAAGAGCCAGTCTAGGCTGCAGCCTTATTGATTAGCCTGTGACATCAACTTCTGAGCAATGCTGAGCACATGTCTGTCAGGGATGACTCATAGCCATAAGTAGTACAGACTATGACTCATCATTGAGCAATATTAAAGCCATACCTACTGCTCAGCAATATTGCTCAAATGTAAATGTCAAATGGTTGCCTTATGATTATAGTGATGTTATACATATTGCATTGATATGAGCAGATTATGTAGTACGGGTGCATTATATAGTAATATTCCCATACACACATGGGTATTATATGATCAGAATAAATTTTGAGTATGCATTATATCTGGCTTATTGTTATAGAATACATAAATAGAAATACATGTAGTATACACCCTTGTAAAAGAGTGCAGTATGTACTTTCTCTAATTTGTTTACCATGGAAATGTTTGTTCTGTTCTAGGATGTGGTTTCCAAAAAATATTTGTAGAAGAGTTAAAGATAATCAAAGAATATCAGTCTTACAGCATGCTTAAAATTGTTTTTGATTTAATGAGTATTGTTAAAATTGAAAACATATTTTGCTGGAAGATGTATTATATCTTTACCAACCCAGGGGTTAGCAAAAAGTATTTGGATAAAAGTTTAGGGCTTCCAAATTAGAGCAAAATAGTTTTGCAGAAGGTAATAAGATGTCTGCTGAAGGGGTTTCTATTTTGAAATGGGGCTGTAATATTATCCTAAATTTATTTTATATTTTCATTAATGGCAGGAGACTATTCCCATCGGTGATGGGCCTTGTTTTTAATAGGAACATGAATGGGCAATGGGAGAGTTGTAACTTAAAATACCATTTATTTATTTAGTTTTATTTTAGCTCTAGAAACAAAACATTTATTTTTAGGCCTCATGTGAATCTTGAAAATAGATTTGCTGGAAGTTGAACTCCTTATTTCTATAAAGGCCAAAAATGTGGCACCTGTAGATAATGGACTCCATGTGTTGAAACCTGAACCAAGCAAATATGTAGAAACCTGGACTCATTATCACTTATTTTCCCCTCCCAAGACTGGAAATCAATATATTAGGTAGTAATATACTGAATGTGTTTATTATGATAATACATTCATGTGCATGAAGGTAACTGGCATCTGGGGACATGCAGGCTGCTGTTAAAATGTAGAAATATAATCTGATAGACCAGTCTGAGCTTCTTAGAGTCTCCTCGATCCCTGTCCACAATTTATAGCCAAGATTTAAGTTCTTTTACCCCAGGTTATGATTTACAGAGCCTAGCCTTCCATAGATTTTTTTTTTTTTTTTCCCCTTCAAAAAACCCTTTCCCATGTTGTTTCTTGTGATGGGGCCCTTTCTGCCCTTCTAGTTGCATCTCACTCACTGTTGACAGCAGTCTTTTGTTTCATAACCTTTTTCACATTTTTTCCCTTTACCGTCTTCCTTGTCTTTTTTGCTCCTCTCTTGCAGAGTTATTGGTAATATCTGTTTCCCTTAGACTCGGAAAAGATGAAAAGGACGACTATTTTATATATTTAGATATAGATTTCAAAAACACTTCAAAAAGTATGGACCTAGTGACATTTTCTCTAAACCACATTTAAGGGAATTTCAGAATGCTGTAATCACATGCAGAAGTAAACTATTTGTGATTGCTGTTTATAAGTTAATTTTTCAACCCTTGCAAATAATGTTCTCTTATCAAAATGAGAACATGTGTGTCTTAAATATATTAACCAAAAATAGCGATACTGAAGTTAATGTAGTGATTTGCACATTTTCTAATGATAAAATGGTGACTGAAACTGCTCTGCTATCCTAACAACACAACTGTTGCTCTCCTGGGTCCTTGCATTAAATGTAGCTTTGTATACATTTTGTATCCTTATTATAATTGCTCTTACTCTGCTTAGATACAAATAATATTTAAACTGTGCCTTGGTATAATATCAGACATTAAAGCTTAATTATTATTATTTATTTTTTTTACCATCAAAATGGAAAGATACTGAAATCTTTTCCTTCTATATCATGGATTACTGCTTGAGGCAGTTTTCTTACTTGTATTAAACGTCAAAATTGACAACATAAAAAGTCAGAGTAATGTTTTCTGAAAGGCAGAGGAAATGGATTTAAGTTATAAAGTAGGAGAATGGCAAGACTTCTACTTGATCTTGACAGTTCGCGTGTAACCTTGGCGTCCGACTGTCTTTCCGTCTTGTGGGGTTCCTCTTCCCCCTGATCACTGTACTGTAGCACTGTTTCACTATAAATAGATTAAGCTCTTTGTAGTTTGGCTAGTCAAGTCTATCTCATGACCGAAGTGCAGTGGAGGTTTCAGTCATTTCCTTTTGGGGAAACAATTCCGGCTGAGGTCAGCAATGAAGTTGACCCTTTCCAGAGGTTTAAAGATGAACCCAAAGCCCTCACTCCCTGAGTCTGACCGAATCAAAATGGCCTGAACTGTAGAAATGAGTAAGCAGACCATTTATCTCAATTTCAGTTGTTGCTTTAAGCCATTGCAAACTGCACATTTTCCATTGATTCTTTCCAATTGCAGTAAAAGAAGAAATTCAATCTTCGTTGTTTTTGTGGTAAAATTAGTTAAATTACATGTCATCAGGTTTTTTTTTTTATAAATGTCTCTTATGTAATGTTGCCAAAGATTATGTTCTCATTTCCACAATAAATGTTGCTGAAAATAGTCCGACACCAACTAAAATAGCTCATGTCAGCTGTAGTTTTCCTCACTACCACGAAAGATCAACATTAATTTTGCTTTATTGGTGCTGATATTTCTCATATTGCGGCCTGGAGCGGTGACATCAGTCCATGTCAACGTTTTTCACTTACGAGTGACAGACAGTGGCTAACTCACTTAATTGGCTTCTTTTGAAAAGGGTGGCCATAGTTTGAGGCTGTCTCATTTGTTAGATTTTTAAATGGCACTTTTGAATTGGATTTGACTGGTGGTGAAATACTGTGGCAGTGAAATATGCCATGTATTGTGAAGGTCTGTTCTTTTAAATCTTGTATGTGCAGTATGTGTAATTAAAAACCGTAAGATGTAAACACAGAGAGAAAGCTTACTGCTTAATCAGGATTTTTTTAGATTTAGTCAATGTCATTCAGATAAACAACTGATGATTTGATCTTTATTTGTAACATCTTAACTGTAGTTAATTTAACTTAAAATACTTCATGTGCATAAAATAAATTTTAGAACAACAGTGTAATATATGAAAGGATGTGCAATAAGGATGTCCAGAGTTTTTCAGTCAGAACATCCGTATTTTATATACAGTATATGGAATGGAATGAACCAATTCTGTTTTGAGTGTGTGAGAAGGAATGATGAGTATAGGTCTCATAGGTGATTAGAATGGACCTATTACGTATACTTTTTTCCAACGTATATTTAATTATTGGACTCTATTTGAGTAGCTTTATGTGATTCTGTGTTCAAAACATTCATTTTTTTTTTTTTTTTTATCTCTCACTGGGCCGCACAGGTCCTCTTCTGTCTGAGGTAAGCAGATTTAGCTCGGTTAGTTTAGGCCACCCTCCGGTTCAGCCAGCCTTATTCTTATTGTCTACTCCTCAAGAACAGGTTTTCATGTTCCATTCATGGATCCTTTAATATATTTAATGGCTTTTTGATGTGGCTTAGTTTGTGACTTTTTGTCACCCAGCTGTAAGTGTGCTACTTGCCAAGTGTCCACTGCTCAGTGAGCTAGACGGTTTCTAAAATACGTCATGATAGACTTCATTTGTGGCTGATCATTGAATCACTGATTTGATTCTGCTCAAGCAGAGCATGCAAAGGGCCAGTGTGGGCAGCAATAATGACTTCCAAATAAACAGTAGAGGGAGAGGAGAGAGGCACTCCCTGCTGCACAGGGACATCAGCAGCTACCCCAGAGGATGCAGACCTCTTGCTTGCTTCTACTTTAGAAAAAGCTCAGTGAGCAAATAAACTGTACTAATGATGGCACTGGGCAGAAAGTCTGTGTGGTTAGAGCTGTTGATTGATTTATTGTTTGTTTGATTCACTTGGTTTGAAAATGAGGCTGGTACTAGTGAGTAGTGTTTTCCAGATGGCATGGAAACCCAAAGAGTTAGTGATGTCCAGAAGAGTGTTGTCATCAAAGGAATGTCAAGCTTGCAATGAGCCGAAAAAGAGAGCATCATCTTCTGTGACCACCAGATTGGCTGACTGGTGTGTGACTCTGTGAATTATTGTGAGCTAAGGAGAATGAAGGGAAAATGTTCCACACTCACATTATTTCATTCCTCATAAGAAAATGACAACGTTAAGTACTTCTTGAATGGCTTTAAAGTGGTTTTTCAAACTTGAAAATGAGTTACCATCCATGAGATTTAAATAAAGATTTACAAAATACATTTATAGACGCATGTCTGATGGGAAGATAAAAGCCAGCCAAATGAAGATGTGCTGTCTAACCCGACTTTCATGCCATCAGAAAAATGGCATAATCAATCATGAGTCCCTGTGTGCTTATTTCTCTATTTATCCATCATGGTATCCATCTTTGTCAAAGGCCTTTTTGGTGTCTTATTGATAAAGTTGTGAAGAAAAGGGTGCTAAGAGTGACATCTGTGTCACCAATGGCACTAGATGAAAAATCTAGTTAGGAACAGTAAAGAACATTTTGGGTCACTAATGAAAAACGTCTAAGGACATTTCATCAGTCACGCTTTGTTTCTTTCCCTCTCAGTGGACTAAGACCCTTTCTTTTATTCAGAAAACCTTTCTTGACTTTTTTTGTGCAACAGTGGCACCATAAACAGTGACTGATCTAAATGTGATAGTCATTGATGGGCCTTGTAACTCTGTGGTGGGTTGCATGAGAAAATCCATTAAAAAAAGGTTGTTTGAATGTTTCCTTATGTGCTTTTCTGACACAGTGGCTCAGTGCCAGTAGGTTACTTTCTGTTGTACGCATACTTCTTATTTAACAATCAGTAAGAATAAGGTTTTCATATCTTTTACTATTGATAAGGTGTGCCATGTATTATTAACTTTGACATCTTTTAGACTGCTTGCTCGAATAAAGTACTTTAAAAAGATTCAAGAGGCAAGAGATATTGCTGCTGATTTTCATTCAGAAAGATTCCTGTGGCAATCTAGAGTATTAATAAAGGATTGTAGTTTAAGTCATAAGGAGAGTTGACTCTCAACAGTTTAAAAAAGTAAGGAATAGAATAATAAAATTTCCTAGATCTTAACATTTAGGAGGTTTTCACCCTCAGAAGTTTTTCTTTTGTGTTTTTTGCATTACAAGCAGCAGTCTCTGTTTAGGATCTTGACTTTGATTTATCCCGATCCATCTGGAGCAAATGTGTGCTGGTGATAGATGTTTGCAAGAAAGGCCCCACATTAAAAAGCCAGTGGCAGAATTGCTCGTACTCCAGAAAGAAAAATGGTTTGTTGGAGTGGTAAAAGAGAGTCATGGTGGAGACACCCGGTAAAACTTTCTGGCTTGGTTTAGCGCGCTCACCTGCCACTGTTGAGAAATTTGGACCAAAGTTAGTGATTGTTCATCATATATTAAAATTACAACAGAAAGTTTCACCACTCCCAGTAAAAAGCTTTTATGAACTGCTTCTGTGCTACATTGTTGGAATTTTATGCATTGGGAAAGAAAAAAAAAACACATTTTTGTAGGTATTTTAGCTTTTTTTAAAGTATTTGTTTAATAGCATCAATAATGTTAAAAACCCAACATCAAGATGTGAAGATCTAAAGTTGAAAGTGGTGATGGA
>JASGAU010340271.1:0-16519 GCA_030220045.1 Australoheros facetus
CAAATAATTGCCAAACTTTGTGTGAAATGCCCCTACTGGTTTACAGAAGTCAATAATCAGCACCATATGAAGCTTATTATAGAAAGTATTTACTGGTCTTATATGCTGATGAATATGTATATGTTGGTGTCAATATGATTCAGTGTATGATTTTTTTATACTTTAAGCATATATGAAGTTACAATAGCACAACAATAGCACAACTCTGCACTACAAACAGAACAGGGCGCTTTGGGTTTTCCTCTGAGACATTTGAAACAAAGTCATTATGGCCATAGTATTCTCTATGCATATTACAATGCTCAGTGAAGACTCAGTGTCGACTACCTCCGATGTTTGTAATAGTGCTTTGTACTATTGACTAATCTATGGCTTTGCTATCGAAACATAGACAATAAAAGCCTCTGTTCTACCTGCTTTCCGAGTCTTCTGCAGCACCGTTTGCTGCAGCTTCTAAGTGGATTTGTTTCTCCAGCCGTTCCTTAAGGGGAACTCAAATGGGATTTGTTGCAAGAGAGAGAAAAAGGAGCAGAACTGAAGCGGATGGAATATGATCCAACACATGTTCAAAGGATAGAGAACTTAAAGTACTTCTCTGATCTGATGGCAACTTCTCTCACTGTATGCAGAGAGCTTCATTTGGGAGACTTTTACTGTACAAAATTTAGAAATGAGGGTGTTTTAACCTACTAACACTACATTTACATTTTATTTTTACATTTAAGGCATTATTTTCAACTTAAAAATGTACACATAAAAACCTGATCTAAACTATTACAGAAGATATTCATTCAGATACATACGACAGACACAAGAAGAAGACAAAAACAAGACTTTTAACTGATAAAACATTTATTTAATGTTATATTATTTAAACATGAAATTTCCACATTTCTCATTTTAAGTTCACCTTCCAGGATGGCATACATGCAGAACACAAAGCCTGCCAACACGGGAAATTCTGCCAAGGTTATAACATTCAATGTTATCTATTTGTGACAGTTAAAAGATCTGCACATTATCTAGTAATATTATGATAATCAAATATCAATACACCTGCATTTATAACAAATTCAGTAATGTAACAAAAGACAAAGAGAGGAGGTTTATTTGTTAACTTATAAAAATTAATTTACAGTAACAAATGCTGTCGTTCAAATGGTTGACAGATCTTAGTAAAAACGGTTCGAGTCCCAAGAGGGCAGCGGCTTCCAGAGTCCACAATATAACATAGAAACAGAAAAAAAAGAGGCTTTACTGCACTGACAAGGGAAACTGACTCTCCTATAAGATTTTATTTTGTTTTCCTGTAATAAGAAGTAACTGCTCTGAGCAGTCTAAATGGGAAAATGTAACAGGAAGCAGCATAAACAAATCATTAGCCAATGGCTGACTAGAGTTTATGTAAGTACTAAATTTTTAGACCGTTTTCCAGAATTTAGCCAAGATTAAATAAGTTGCAAAATTTCTTTCTTTGTTGCGTATTAATCTACTGTTGGATGGGAGGATTGGAATCTGAAAACCTGCAATAACTGCGGATTAGTATGGTTTGGTTTTTTTTTTAATAACACTCGACCTTTGGTTATTATCAGTTTGTTTAGGATTTGTACATAAAGTCTATTACTTATTTTGATGGCAGCCTGTCAACAGTGTGCAGATAAGAGCAGAGCAAAGATTTTTACCCTGAAGAGATCACAGTCATAACCAGTACAGTAAGTATGAGCACTTGCAGAGTCATTTGAAATTATCTCAAGAAGAAATGTTCTAACTGCAAGTCAAACCATGCATGAAAACGAAATGGTGCATAGTCATTCTGGGAGATCCACAAAGAGCATGAATAATAAGTACACTGAAACAAGTATCACAGTACAGGCAACAAATAAGCCTTCCCTCTACACATAGCAGTCTCTAAGATTTGAGAAATCTTGACTGATTATACCTGTTCATCTTGCACGTTCATATTACCTCATGCTAACTGGCTTCTACAGGATCAACACTGCAAACCTTTGTAACATAACAGGAAACATCCAGTCAAAATACAACTAGTGCATTAACAGAGATGACCATGTTTGCGTGGCTAGGATCGCTGATGCAGACAAAAAAAAAATAATTAAAAAAATTCCAGTTTCAAAATTCAATTTCAAAGACGGAGAGTAGACCTAGTGTGCCACGAATCTGAGTACGTCCTTAGCTGTTACCATCACCTTCTCCCAAGCAGCATTACTGCCAATTCTCGAAGCAAGCAGAGTACCTCCCATTTAGTTTTGGACTGTTTTCAAACATTGCGGCAACCAAGCAACTGTCAGAGACTCCTGCAGTGATTGTCACCTGTCTTTTGTGTTAGAAGACATTCCAGTTTGTCCAAGGAGGGTCTTCCATGACCCGTCCTCCACCAGGAGCCAGGCCAGAGGCATCCTCCTCAGGGCTGTGCATGTGGCATCGCAGATTGCCTGAGTTTGGTTCACATGTGTTAAGCTAGTTAAACCATGGTTTAATGTTGGCTTTAGGCAAGCCAAAAAAAACAAAGGTCTTATCAGGAAACAAGTTCACACCTGACTCTGGAGCCAGTTACGAGGATCAAGTTTGGCCCTGAGGTTTCTTAGGCTGCGTCGAGCTGGGGAAGGCCTAGAGAAGGGGACTCCCTCAGATGACTCTGGGCTGTGACTGCCCTCACTGTTGCTGGAGCTGTTGCTTGAGGTGGAGCTGGAGCAGGATAGTGTAGTTTGTGTGCTGTGCTGTGACCGAGGGGAGCGAGTGGAGATGGGGAGGGGAGCAAGCAGCGATGAGGGAGGAGGCTGGCAAGAACACTGGAAGGTCCCTCCACCTCCGTACCCTCTCCCTCGAAGGGTGCTGAGCTTAGCATCCAGTGAAAGAGTGCGTGGCCTCAGACGGGACGGCGAAGACGACAAAAGAGAGAAGCTGGAAGCAGGTTCGGGCCAGCCATGGTGCTGAGAGCAGGGGCTGGTGCTACAGTGGCTGTCGCTATCTGAGGTCAGACTTGCGTCTGAGGACAGCAGACCAAGCTGTGGGCAGCGGTGAGGGCTCACGGGGCTCCGAGGCAGTCGATGAGGGGTGCAGGGGCTGTGGCCAGATATGCGAGTACAGTGACGAGGGCGGCCAGTACATCTGGCGCTGTTCTCTTCAAACGCAGACATCCAGGTGGGAGAGGTGCCTAGCTGGCTACGGAGCTCCAGCTCCTGCATTCTCCGAGCCAGGATGTCTGACACAGTGCTGCTGAGGTCATCAGATGACTCAATAACTGCAAGAGAGAAGCAGCCAAACGCATTACTATACTGCTATGGAGTAAACCTGAGACCAGTTTTACAGTTTGACTGTTTCAGTTTTCCTTGGGATTAAATCTGCAGGTTTCTTAGAATTACCACTAAATTTAGGAATATTTTAACCCTATAAGCATGTATTCATGACATCTTTGCAATTCATGAGGGGTATTTATATAGATATGATCTTGTAATAATTGATAGAATGACCAAACAGCCATTAAAGTTGGAGCAAATCACAGTGCTGCATAATTGCTTCCAGAATGCTAAGTCAAGCCTCTTGGGATTGCAACATTTACCACAAACCAATTCACACCGTGTCCTTCTCCCGTTACTTCACCTGTCGTTGTAATAGGACGAGAGCAGAGCGCGAATCTCAGCAGACACAGCGTTATCCTGCAGCAGAAGACCCTCACAGGAGGGTGTGGCAAGAGGAGCTGCCGGGGTTAGGAAAATCAACAGGGAAGGTGGTGGGAGAGTGGGGACAGAGCGGAGTGTTTTTAAATGGTTATGACAAAAAAAAGAAAGAAAAGAGGTTTGGTGCATGTTCATTCAGGAAATGAACAAACGGGAGTGATGGGAAAACAAAGAAAGATTTGATTCAAGCATGAAGATAGTTCATCCATTACAACAAATGGAGAAATTTTATGAAAAGTGTGATGAAATGAGTGTTATATTATTTCCATGGAAATAAGGAAGTGCAAAATAGAAAATGGCAAGGAAGGACAGAAGGGACAAAGGAATTTGAAAAGGACAAAGAGGAATAGAGAAACAGAAGACAACAGAAGAAGTTAGTCAGCATGTCAGAGATAGGGCCCACTCTATCTAAAGAACAGAGAAGTAAAGCAGAGAGAGTTTGAGATATCGGAGTGGAAAATGTATTTGACGGCATCTTTCATGCGCATGCACCCAAGGGACAGAAATTCCACACAGCCACATGCGATGCAGGCGCAGTGTTTTGTTTCCCTGCTTTATTTTTCATACGAAACCATGGGTGACCACAAATGCTTTAATTGCTTCTCCACAGCAATATATATATACACATGCATAATTCTTACCCATTTCGTGATACAGAGAGCCTTGTTTTGGTGTGATAGGAGCTGGTTTTCTTGGCGATGGGAGTTCAATTTTCATTAAGTCATCACAGCATTGTTTCCACTGGCCTGTACATTGGAGACAAACTTCACCATCAACAAACCCAGCAGCAGATAAAGAATATAGGGCACTATATGCTGTCCTTTAGCATGCTTGGTGAAATACATGTTAAACGACCATATGCAGTGGGTGCGACTCACACACAAGGACCTACTCATATCATAGAAATGTTGCCAAAAGGCCTCCATCCAGCGATGTGTCTCCTCGCGGCTGTCTGTGGTCACAGTATGTGTAACTTCCTCCCCTCCGTACTGGTTACTGATGCAGATATTCTGAGCTTTACTGAGAGGGTCTTTCTCTGACGCACGTATTCTGGTCTCCTGAAACACAGGAGTGAAAAAGAATACAATCATCTACCGCAAAATGACTGCTGTAGGGAATGAATTGGGAGTTTGACTGAATGAACAAAATTGTGCGCCGCAACAAGCAATCATTACGGCAATTATAGTTTTAAGTCTCGACTGAAAATAAGCCCTCATTAATAAAGTCACCAAATAGTCCTCTTCAAAACCATTTCCCTTCAGCAATTATCCAACAAAAGGATGCGGACGCCCAATTCCCACACCTCACTCTACCCCAAGGTCTGTCTATGACCACTAGATGGCAGTGTTGCCCCATTCACTCCTTTCTGCCTCTACATGAGCTCCACACAGCTTGACTGACAAAAGATCATACAGAACCGATCTCACTGACTTGGCTTTAGGTTATCAGTGTGCTCAAGGTCAGAGGCCACAAAAGACTGAATGAATTACAACGGAAAGGTTGTGAAGCCCTCCAGGAATTGACTGTTCTTCACTTTGATGCAGGGAAAAATCCTGATTGGATGGATGTGTCTCGCTGAGCAGATAGACTTAACTGCCCAAGCCTTATCTAGAAATGCACCTTTTTGGCCCTGATGAACATTTCCACAGCCACACCTCAAAAGGTAAGAAACACAACCACAGTTTGGTACTCTTGAAGTCAACACAGCTTGATTCTGACAGGTCCGAGATTTTTTTTTTTTTTTAAATAAACCTTGAGAACTGCTGCAAAGAAACAAGCTAAATTTTCTTTTTAGGCTCAGGGTCGACCAGTCGGCTTGTTATTTAAACAAACTTGTTTTCTTACATCTAGTCTGACGCCTTAAGTGTTACCAAAAAAATACACAGCTATTGCTTCTCTAAGGCTGGATCGAGCTCAAAGAGATAATACGCTCCCTTTCAGATTTCTTTGCTGACCTTGTTGATGCCTATAGTGAAAGCTGGCTCAACGTTAGCCTCCACATCTTCTTGCCGGTAGTAGCAGAAAAGGCTTGTTCCTTTGAGAACGGCGTGCACTTTTGTCCAACTCTGAGGGTCACCTCCACACTGCTGCTAGGTAAAGAAAATGTGGAATAAAAAAACAAAAAAACACACACACACACACAAAGAGAGAAGACAACATAAGAAGAAGCAGGGATGTGGTGGGGAAGAAAAATATGATAAAAGTGTGGACATGTGCCAAAAGCTAGCAGAACCCTTAGAGGAATAGTTCACAAACAGTGCACACCTGCAGGCTTGCCAACTTACCTTAACTTTCAAGCACCCGCTCATTATCTGTTGGGTCATACAGTGAGGCTGAGCTGCCAGGCGGCAACACATACTGCCATAGAGCGGCAGCCAGTATGAACACTCTTCTGCAGGGAGGGAGGGAGTAGGTGGATGGAGAAAAAATAAACACTATAAATAAATAAAAATATTCCCATGCCATTAAAATTCCACACAGAAACATGAATCCACACACACACATGCACACACACTTCATGCTCACATCACACTGCCTTTCTTTAACACACACTGGGGTATAAAAGACTGGCAGCTGCAGGGAGTGTCATGCAGTTTGGCAATGAAACTTTACAGCAGGCTGAAGGGCCAATGAATAAAACACTAGGGGCCTGTCTGTGTTAGGGTCTGGACCCTTGTTATCCAGCATCATTACAGCTTTACACGGCAGTCACCTCACTAGCACAGCCTTTATTACTATGACCTTGACAATGGCTGTCTGTCAGAGAAAGTGGGAGGAAAGAGAGGGAAAGGGGAGGAGGAATACTTGCACCATATGCTGGTGTAAAGGAAATTATTAGAATGCCGGGCGAAGACATTGAGACAGTGATGAGTGAGAGAAAGACAAAAAACAGACAGATGGCTGATTTGGCAGAGAAAAGCAGAAAGATGGCGAGAACACAGATTGATGGGGGCTGCCACTCACCGTTGCCTGAAATGATGAGGTCATGCGTGCGAAAGCTGTCCTGGACGTGTGACAGTGACAGTGTGGTATGAGCTAAGAGATGGTACTTAGGGCCCCTGTCAACACACACAAGAGTGAAGAGAAGAATTTCATTTGGTGCTTGAGTATGTATGTTTGCAGTAAGCGACGGTCTCCGAATATTAGCTGGGCTCTGACATTGCACATTATCTTCACTCTACTTTCTGTTTTGTAGAAAATGAAAAGGTATTATATTAAACTTACGGTACAGAGGGAACTGGCAGCAGGAGAGGGGCTCCCCCTCCGTTGCTTACAGGACTACATGGTCCAGGCTCCATGGCTGCCCGGAGTTTCTTCCCAGCTGATCGACCTAGTGAAGAGCTCAGCTTGCTGGCTAGTTTCCTTGGTGTGCTCCCTGCAGAATAGTCGTCCTCTGAGCAGCAGCTATACAACTCAACCCGCAGCTCAAAACCTGGACTGGCTTCAGTACTGTGAAAGGAAATGCTCTTTTCTGTGAGTTTCATTTTAAAACGGTAACTAAGTGCAGCTACTCAAGTACAGTACTTAACTTGAAGTATTATGTACTTAATTTTTAGTACAGCACTTCCAATGTGTGCTACTTTATACCTTTCTTGCACAATATTTTGGGTAAAAATATTGTACTTTGCACTTTCAGTTATCCTTTACATGCAAAACAGTATTAATGTTACAATGTTCTGCCACAGTCTTCTGTGACCACGACAGAATACATGGTTGTTTGGTTATAGGATTGACAGGTGACTTACAATATAATAGTGTTGTCGAAGCAAATATCGGTCAGTGTGCGGTCTACTATCACCATATCTGTATCAAAGATTTCTTCTCCCAACTGCAGCAGGCAGAAAACTGCACATCGATGAAGCTCTACAAATGGAAGATGTAGAAAATCAGAAAAGAAAAAGAGAAAACACACCTATGTATCAGTACATTTATGAGACGTGTCAACAGATTTCATTCATTTGCATCACTTGAAAACTCAGTGCCAAAAGAGCTACACTCGCTACTTTGAGGCTGGAGATCGTAGTGAGGCATATGACCCAAGCAGATGAAGCTGGGTTTGGCTGACAAGCACTGTTGCTGTTGTTGGTTTCAGTTTAATGGCCAGCTGTGCTAAGAATTCCTATGAAGCACTGAACAGCATTTTGAAACTGAAGTACAGCAGTCTTTATGCATGTAGTAATAATGCAAGCTGAGTAACAGCAATTCTTAGATTATATGCACACTGCAAGTAAAAGATTATATTTCAGAGCAATTCTCACTGTGATTATAGACAAACCCTGAAATCCTTGTGCCTAAGAACACCATCATTTCCATAACAACAGTGAGAAATTATGTAAGAAACAACAACAAATGGAGTGACTCATAATGGCCTATCTCTGTTCCTCAAAAAAGCACAATCAGAAAGTTCCACCTATTAAATTCAAAATTTGGTCAATCTCCTCTTAAAGGCCACCTGCTTGTACATTTCTGCACTGATCTCAATGTTGTTGCTATTTGGGGAATGAGCCCCGGATCATCCAGCAGAGAGCAAACAACAACTTCTGTGGCGACGTGACCCCAGCTTGTTGTTGAAAATGATCGCTTATGATCAGAGAGACCAAACAGTAGTTTTCAGTAAGAGGTGGTGCATCAAGAGCATAGGAGGAGCAAAGCGCCAAATTCCTGGGGCTGTGTCTACTGAGGCGCCTGAACAATGTCCACATCACAGAAATAAGGGTTGCTGTTCTCACATACTAGAGGAGATCCAGTGTGCACCAAAGATACACAAGTGCCTCTGAGAACAGAACAAGCTTCCACAAAGGAATTTTAAAATAGCAGCAGCACTGAAATTGGTCTACAGGTGAACGAAAAGTTGACATTAAAGGGGAGACTGGGTAATTTAAATTTCCCAAGATTCCCATGAGGAAAAAAAAAATACAAGATTAGCACCTTGACTGCACAGCCTCATTTTGGAGCTAATCTTGTGTTTTTTTTCCTCATAAAACACGTTAGAGCTGGCATTGATATGTTCTACACGCGCTTCCGTGTCTACCGCACATTGACGCCTAATGTCCCACACATCACTCTGCAATTACTATTCCAAGTATGAAATCAACACTCTTCACTAAAATCTGACTGGACAAATGAGAAAGGAAGACACTTTACTCCTCCTTGCCTCAGTTTAATGTCTCTGTGTGTTTAATGACCTTGACTTACAGCCTCATTAAGCTTTGTTAAGAGACTACTACCTGTCTCTAGAGTTCATTTCTATGCACAGGTCATGCAGATTAATTCCATTCAAGCTGCCAAGGGACAGCCTGAGCACTGAGACTATTATAATGACAGCACAGAGGTTAACACACATTAACTTTATCTAGAGGAGGTGGAGTAGAAAATGACAAATATAAAAACTTCCCAGTGTTATATTCTCAGTGCTCTATTAAATTTTTGCCATGAAGACAATAAAATATGACCAAGTTCACAGGTATATTCCACAAGGCAGAAGACTGGAGTTGATCCTTATAAACACCACAGATTTTATTTGTTTTTGGCTTACAGTACTCCATGCCATACTAAGAATGAAGTGGTTTTTTGCCTTCATGGTTGTTTCTAATAGCCAGGAAGTAAAGACAGCCAGACAGGCCAGTTAGCTTAAAGCTAAAAAAAATAAAGCTCTTAATGATTGTGAAAATCATCTCTAAGAGCTGCTATTTTAGTTGCACATGCTGTTTTCACACATGCACGGTAGCCCTGAATGTTTCTAGGTACTACTGAATTAATTGGTTCGATTGGACACTAAACAGCCTTGAATGTGTGAACTCCCTAGTCTCAATGAGCCCATGTGAGAACAGGGCAGGTAACTGATTAGAAAAATCACAGTGAGCGAGTATGTGCCATGTACTGTACCCTGCCTACTTATTACCTCCCCCATACCCAACCCAATGTCTAAACCAGCCAAGGAAGGAATATTTCTAGTAGTGAGAATGTGCACAGGCCCTCCTGTTGTGCGCTGCATGTCAGAAAGGGCAACTTTGGACTGATGGATTTTTGCAACACTGTCTGAAGTTCATGTGTGAAAATGACTACAGAGCACAGAAAATGTCATACTGCATTGGTCCGTGTAACTGTTTTTACCCGAAAGCAAGAAATAAAAGGTAATTCTCACTTTAGAGTCACNAACTGTGTGAAGCCACGGGCACTTCCCTCAGAAGCTTATCATTAATAAATACTACAAGTATAAATCATTCATAAGCTATCAGTGACTTTCTTCACACCCTCACAGAGGTGGCTCCTCACCTCCTTTGTTCTTGAAGTACTCCGTGTCTTTCCACATGAGAGGGATCCGGAGATCTGTAAAGACAACAGGCAGGGGATTAGACCACACAAATGTTAATCAGCCTCACTGTTTAACTGATATGTGTATCTTTGTGTATATTTATATTAAAGCCTGTACTCCTTTTAGTCAGTGGTAAAAGGATGCAAAGCTATTTACTGACTGAATGTGTGTTTAGCATGCTCTCCAGCTGGGGACCAGACATGCCGCAGAGCAGTCATTAGCCCCCAAACACACATATACTGTCAGTCTCTCATCTCATTACAGAGGACCTATTATGCTTTTCCTTATTCTTAGTTACATACAGTCCTTTGAAAAAGAAAGCTTTCACAGGACCCTATGCAGTCCTGTGAAAAACTAAGCACACTCTTACCGCTTCCACAGGAGTTAGGGGCTCGACACACGGGGAGCGACGTCGCTCACTCTCCATTTCCTATGGAACTTGTGCGATGAGGGGACAATCGCTTCGCACAAGTTCCATAGGAAATGAATGGAGAGTGAGCGACATCGCTCCTCGAGTGTTGAGCCCCTTAGGAGGATAAGTAGCAGCCAGCTAATCAAATGCACCTGATTAACTGATCAATAGCAAGCGTGAGTGCCTCTATAACAGCTGAAGTTTCGACAGTTTGCAAGTCTGGAGCATTCATGTGTAACACAATGCCACAGTCTTCCCAGGAGAGGATGTCCCAGCAAATTCACTCCAAGGTCAGACTGTGCAATGATCAGAGAAACTGCAAAAAACCCAAGAGCTACATCTCAGACTCTCCAGGCCTCAGTTAGCATGTTAAATGTTAAAGTTAATAACAGTACATTTAGAAAAAGACTGAACGAGTATGACTTGTTTGGAAAGGCTGCCAAAAGAAAGCCTCTTCTCTCTAAAAAGAACATGACAGTATAACAAAGAATAGGAATCTGGAACAATGTCCTTTGGACATACAAGACCAAAGTGGACATGTATGGCCATAATGTGCATCACCACGTTTGGTGAAAACCAAACAGCAGTTTTATCTAATGTCGGCTCCATATGACGTAACAGAAAGAGGATGTCCCTAATATGGTCAACGAGGAGCAGCCAATCCGACAGAACTAAAGTGATGACCTGAGGGACAGTATGAAGACCCAGTATAAAATATATATATGAAATATAAACTGAATAGAGATTATTTTCAACTGTGACTCACACAAATCTATTGTAGTACAGTAAAACATATCTGTCAAGTCTCCTGTTCTGGCTGGGAAACTACCGTATTTTACCCCTGTGTCCCGCCGTCCTCCTGTATTAGTATTTTCCCGTAAATTTCCCATATTATAATATAATAAATTAAAGAAAGTATTCCTGTGCCTCTCCAAACTGAATTCTGTCACTAGCCTTGCGAGAACTGGCTCCTGCAGTAGCCTGGGTGGCAGTTCTTGCGAGGTTAGTGCAGATAGCGGGAACAAACCCGAACAAACAACTGGACCTCGGTTGGGCTGGCGGAAAATTTCCCTTATTTTTAAATACAAAACTTGACCGGTATGGTAAAATTAAAAATGAGGATCTGGAAATGAGGATAATATTAAGCTGCTTTTGGCTGTTGGTGGTCATTACAATGGGTAGCTCTGCATGTTTTGATTTGGCTGGATGCCCTTCCTGAAGCATGTGTGTCTACTCCTGGGATTGAACTGGGGATCTTTTGCTTGTTGGGGGAATGTGTAAACCACTACAATAATCCCCTTTTCTATTACTTTATTTACATAAATTGCATTATAAAACTACATAATATAACAGTAATAATTTGATTTTATTGTCTTGATCTCTAAAGTGATATCTCAACAATGTGGTGGACAGCAACAAGCCATAAAGTACAAAGCGGTCAGTGATTTGAAAATGAAAAATCTGTTATTAAAGGCTGACGAGCAGCTCTGCATTAAATCACAGCAATATGAAGCTTCAATTCCATCCATTTCCTCCTTTTACTGCTGGTCAGTCTCTTGGCAACAACACGGCCACATTTAAATTATTAAATGAAAAATCTTTTCTCAATATATTTAAAAATGCTGAGAAAATTGTCCCCCTAAACCTTCTCTGATCACTTTTCCCTCAGAAATAAACACTTATGTTTATTACTTGCCTGAGATGGCGACTTTTCCTTTGCACGGAAGCCTGTCGTCCATCGGTCCTGCATCTGATGATCTGCGTGTGACTTTCTGCATGACCTGAGCCTCCTTCATCCTCTGCAGTTCTGACATGTAGGCCATGATACGAGTGCTGCATGTCTGTAGGCTCTTTGCTGCTTCCAAAGCCTGGTCTTTTTGGGAGCAGGCAGCCAGCAATTTGCAGGCTCCATCACGCATTCGTATCTCATGGTCAATCTTTTTCTGAATGTCACTGTCCTGCAAAGACGAGGGGGAGGGCGAGAAGGGGATAGCAGGCATTTATGAGTAACAGAGGCCCATTTCAAAAGTGAGGCACTCATTAGACTCACTTCTCTCACTGATAGCCATTTTAAAAGGATGTTTCGGGGAGAAATGAAGACAAAAAAATGGTTAGAAATGAAAACTCCAAAGTGTAAGTCCTCAATGAACTGCAGGCCTCTTGTGAATGCATAAATGAGGTGTGTTTCTGAGAGCATTCTAGTCTGTTTGCATTAGCGTGTGTACGTGTGTGCATGGCCTTTAGCCCTGCTAACAATGAGACCGCAACCCTGCTGAGCAGACACGTACATGTTGAATCATTTAGTGCAAATTCACTCAGCGCACGCACGCACACACGCACAGATGTAGCAGCAACTCTCAAGTTGGGAGATAAAGAATGAAGCCGTCAAACACTGAAAGCCTTTGTCCCAATTGAAAACCCCCAGACACACAAATGTACACATACGTGCTTTGCGATTTCAAACTGATTTATGAAAGGAAAAAATATTGTGCTATCAAACTAAATCTGGCTTATGTGGTTTAAGAAAGCTGTAACATGGGTAAGTTAAAAAAATCTTACACAGAATACTGGATAATAGATAAATACTAGATACTTACTGCATTTTTACAATGTAAATATACAATAAATGTCCATATATGTAAATATACAGTATTCACAAGCATTCTCAAACACAAACACATGCAGACAATAAAGGTTCCTCAATCCTCGCAAGGGTCTACCTCTGGTTATGCTGTCCAGGGTTTAAACAAATCTCCTGAAACCTACTTCACTCTGACAGCAGTACAAAAAATATTGCATCCGTGAAGATAAACTGAAGTCCAAGAGAGAAAATGCAGTAACTGAAGTAGACGTGAGAGAGTTCAAGAGAGAAAAAAGGAATGCAGGAATCAAACAAGGCCAAAAAAAAAAGGGTTAGTGCCAATGTACCTTTGTGCATCCTTTGTATAATGCATTTGCAGAGTAGTAAATTCAGATAGAGAACTATTGAACAGTAAGGTTATCTTTAAAATGAAAATATTATTAATATGAAATAATCATAATAATAATAAATAACAATTAAATGGTGTGCAACCTCTGCCTGACTGCTAGAGCATGGTTATGAGAATGTGTGTCTGCTCTCCATCTCCCGAGATACATTAACAATCATCCACTGTCCTCAAATATAACCTCTAATACTCCGAGCCCTCTCTCTGCCTGATAAATGCACCCCCTCCCACTCCAATATTACTCATTTATCTTCTCTCTCTGTCTGATTCCTATGAATTTTTTAGTCCTTTCATTTAAGTTTTTATACATTCACCTTCTCTTACACTCCATCCGTTCCACTTCACTGTCCTCAATCGGCTTTTCTTTCTTGTATTCCACATGCTCTTTCTCCTTTCTACTACCTGCCTCTCTCTCTCTCTCTCTCTCTAAGCACGAGTCACTTTGTTCAGCAGAGGGGCAGCAGAAGGGGGAATGACTTTGATTTCAACAGGAAAGTTTACATTTGGACACGGATTCTGGATTTAGTGCACTACGACATGAGGTTTTGTGTGATTCCCGATTAATCGCTGCGCTGAAATAAGTGCTCCTTAGCATATAACCGCATTGTTCCTGCACGGTGGTGAAAGCTACACCTGCAAGTTATAAATCATACATGGAGTAAACAACCCATGCCTAAAAGACTAACACTAAAAAACACCATCTGTAATAATGTGACATGCACTACAGCATTACTGATCACATTAAAAAGGATGCATGTGAGATTTCTGCACGGAAACGCTGTAAGTGAAGAATTATCAGGCGCAGCAGTGAATTTATACTGAAGTTAATGATCACTCCAGAGTCATGTACAATCTACACTGCAGCTGTTAAACACAATGTAGCTAAACAAATAACCCCTATCATTAAATAAACACTTTCAGTGCCCCCCGAACCAATTACAGCACTCTTGACTGCAAAATAAAGGGGGATCAAATTATAACAACAGTTTAAACATAACAGTTATCTGTGGATGACTGTGAGGTACAAGTGGGAAATTTAATTTCAAAGGTCAAGTGATTTTTGATGAGCATTTATTTTTTATCCCAATTACACTTTTGGAAGGAAAATAAGTCTAGTTAGCCGTGAGAGAAAAGAGTGAAATATACAAGCAAGTCTATGAGACTGTGTACAAACAGCACAGACCTTTAGGGACATTTGGGTAATATTAAGCTGAGATGGTTGGCAAATTATGATGATAATAAGCAGGTTACATTCAGGGTTGAGATTAGAATTAGGGTGTCATTTGTCATTGCACAACACAAGTCAAACTATAGTACTGTGCAACAGTCTTGAGCTGCCCTTCACTTCTTTATATTTTGCCAAAAAAATGGGAAATAGGTGCAGTGATATATTGAAACATTTGCAAACACAAATGGAAATATGCACTATGTGAGAGAAATAGAATTTGCATAATACTAATGAACTTGAAAGTCAATATTTGGTATGACCACCTTTCCTTCAACACAGCTTGAACTCTCTTAGGAAAGTTTTCTTGTAATTTCTTTCAGTCGTCTTCAGGAATCATCGGCCAGGCTTCCTGTATGGAATGCTTTCACTGCATTGGCGGTGTGTTTGGGATCATTGTCATGCTGAAAAAATGAAGCGGTTGCCAATCAGGTGCTTTCCAGATGGTATGGTGGATCAAAATCTGACAGCAATTTTCTGTGTTCATAATTCCATCAGTTTTGACAAGATCCCCAACACCACTGGCTGAAATGCAACCCCAACTTCTCTCCTGATCTCCTCTGTTCATATTAATAACAATCAGAACAAAAATCTGGATTCATCCATAAGACCTGTTGCCAATGATTTTCAGTCCGGTTTGAGTAATTTCACACACCTCACACTTTTCTCCCTGTTTCCCTTCCTTAACAATGGCTTCTTAAGAGGGACCCTTCCACTGAGATCCTTTCTGATGAATCTTCAGTGAGCAGTAGATGGATCAACTGATCCAGATGCATCCAGGGTCAGATGCATCTCTCACGATCTGTGTCAGGGCTCTGCTAGATTTTTTTCTTATTTCTTAAGGACATGACTTTCAGATACTGTTTGTCTGATGTAGATGACACTTCTCCTTTTGTCCTCCACTTGTTCGTTTTCCTGAATTTTTTTAAGGATACACTGCAAACCAAGCCAAGATATGGCAAGCTATTGAGAATAGCTCTTTGGGAATCACCTTGTAAAGGCAAAAATACTATTCTATTTCTTTCAAACTGTGTTAACATTTTTTGTACATTCAACTAAAAAAATGAGAGTGAATATGTGTTTCTGTGACAGGTAACAAAGTGTCTCAAGATACAATTTAATATTGGTTCTTTGCTAAGTTGTCTGTTATGTGTAGACACAACACTGGCTCAACCCTTGAATTAGGTGATTTTTCTATGCTTGAATGAGCCATAGGTCATTATTCATTAGGTTAATAAACAAAAGAAAGTATTACTGCAAAAATTGTCAGGGGACTGGACTGAAAATGAGTGAAAAAGTAGCTAATGTCCAAAAAAGAAAAACCCTTTGAAAAACATTCAGAAAGCCTGGAGAAGCATTGCTCATGGCCACTTTAAACAAATATAAGAAAGCCTGGCTCCTTGGAAGTAGGACCTAAAGAAATGAGGGGTGGCTCAAGACTTTTGCACAGTACTGTACAAGGCATTTAAATGCATTTGAAAGGCAATTAAGATGCAGTAACGGATGAATTGTTATGCCAGGTTTTTCGTGATACTAAGCTACATACAGTATGTAACAGAATTTTCTTGATGCTTTAGATGCTAAATGTACACATTGAACTGTGTTCTCGTAGGCTACAGACAGTAATGTAGAGGATAGGTTAGTGATAGTATTGCTGGATCAGAATAAAACCATGCTGGAAATTGTGTGGGTAAACCAAAAGTGAAATGAGAGAAAGCCCAATGTCCTTGTTAGCAGTAGCACCACAAACCACACATGAAACACTAGACGTAATCCTGGCTGGCCAACTTTCAAGAATGCGTGAACTCCCATAGAAACACACACACACACACACACACACACACACACACACACACACACACACACACACACACACACACACAC
>JASGAU010340279.1:0-22175 GCA_030220045.1 Australoheros facetus
TTGTTGGCAGAGTTGGGATCACATGTGAGGAGGCAGAGGATAATATCAGAGAGCCGACTGACCCGGAGCAGCGTGTAGCTGTGTGTCTGAGGTAAAATATAATTTTATTGTTCCCACATCACTGTATATTCAGTACATCGGTGCGCGTTTTGAGCTATGACCTCGCATGCTGCTAAATGCAGCGCTCTGATTGGTCAGTCCTGTTTGTTCGCTTGCGAAAGTCAGAAAAATCAAACTTGAGCCGTGTGAACGGCTGCATTAAGAACAGGCGAGTCCGAAAAATATTTTTAACGCACGAAACATTCGCACGGAATTTAGCGTCCGGTGTGAAAGGGCCTTAAAGCCTTGATTCTCCTCTACTGTGGGCACAGACCTGGACAGCTGGAGACATGATGGCCATCTTTTTATTCCTGTTATACTTGTTTGAAGTCCACATGAGGTTCACTGCCTGGGGTGCATGTGCAGTTGGTGCATTGTAATGTAAAATCTCCACTGATGAGTTCACAAAAAAAAATGATAGGCACACAAATATCTACACACCCTCATGTTTACCATCTGATGATTAAATTCACATTGCTCAGACCCAAGGAGCAGACCCTGGTGGACTCACAGACATGGAAAATATGATCATAACCTTATCCTTGATTTAGACATCTGTGTTGAATCTATGCAGAGCATACAATGTAGCCTATACAAGTGGCCAATGCTGTTGTCAGAATTTATAACTGTACGACCTACCTCGACGGAAACATGTAAAAGGACAGTTCTACAGTTCTATGGAAGTGCATATCAGGTTAGCTTGTATGGTCTCAGAAGGCTTTGTGGCTACAATGTACCTACAGTGTAGATTTAACATGGAGGTATATTTCCACCCATGGTGTTCTGTCAAGGCAAGCACAGCAAGCAGTGCTTGTCTTGTGAAATCTGAAAACAGATTTCACAAAGTAAAGCACTCTCTTGCCTTTTGTATGAGACAGCATTCTGTCATAAAGCTTCCCTCATGTCTGTTTGAATCCATCCTTTACATTACTGTCATCTTGTGGCTGCAATTGGCAATTGTCTCTGGAAGCAGAATTAACTCCGCTTGATTACAGAGCCACTGAAATCTGTATGGGGCATGTGTTCTCATGGGTGTGTCCGTGTTGTATTAACAATGGCTGGAGCTTGTCACACTGAGAGGCCAACAGCTTTTCCTGATTGTTTGTGCATACACATTGTGGATAAACCTCAGGTCTTTGGCAGGAGACTGTGGGGGAGACTACTGTGCTAGACAAGCTGCTGCTGGCTCTACTTTCACTGCTCTAAGGTCAGTTACCATTTTGTGTGCAAACAGAGCTAGCATTGCCACTTAAACCATTTATAACAGACCATTTATAACAGATGAGCTTTCTCATACTAACTACCTTGGCCAACATGTATAATGTAAGAAACATTTAATAACTCATTTAGCATGTTAGCAAGGAAGAAGATGCTGAAAACAGACCAAACTTTGGCCAAGAGAATGTCTGAGATGATCCATCTTCAACACAATATTAATCCTTAATATATTCCTGTGTGGTTTTGATTACTCTGGATGAAAAAAATCACGATCCGGCAACAAAAACGTACTTCAAAAGTGCCGCTGTTTACAGACTTCCGGCAAAAATTACCACAATAACCCTATGTTGGATGCGAAGCACAATTTCAGAAAGCTTTTGAATTATTCTGATAGAACAAATGGTCACGTAATTATGGTAATTCAAAGTACGTTTGATCTTCCGTCTCAGCGGTGATATGTTGACCAGCTGTTCACAGTAAGTAAGGGCAGGTAACAGGTGCTTCAGCGGCAATCACCCAGTGTTAGAGGGTTTATGTCCACACTACAATCTTAGTTGGCTTGAGAGTGATTCTTTTTTTTAAAATTGGTGTCATGGACTCTGTGAGCCAATGGGCTACAGTTATATCGTGAGTTTTTAAAAACTTAGCTTAAAGATGTGCTACACATGAATAATACTAACAAGGCCTTAAATACCCTGTAACTATGTGTAAGTACAGCAACCATAAATAAATTTAAGTTCTGTGAAATTTCCAAGTAATTCAGCTGAAAAACCAATGTTATCCCGATCCTACACCGTAAGTACGATGTTCTTTTCAGGGCACCGGTTGTATTATGAAGTGGCTTACAGGTATTTTAAAAGAATCTACCCTGTAAGTAAATTTAAGTTCTGTGTAATTTCCAGAACTAAGGCTGGACATACCCTGTAATTACATGTAAGTAAATAATTCAATAAAGGGCCTATATAATTATGTACTCATGGTTGCTCAAAGGAGAAGAACAGATGAGAAGGATTGAGTTAAACAACAGTTCAGCATCCATCCATTTAGCAGACTAATGAACACTTCAAAAATATATCAAAAACATTGTTAGTAAACTCTTCAGGTTTCCTCTGTAGCTCAAACTCTGGGGCTGAAACAAATAAGGCAGTGCAATTCCTCAGCAGGTGTATAAATTGAATGTATTCATTGTGATGTCGTCCATTGTGAAACTTCAAGGTTAGTATTTTAAATTTGGACATGGTGACCGAGTGGTAGATGTGACTGTGAGACTCATACGGTATCAATCCTTTGGGAGTCTTGGAGGGACCATGATTTACAAACTGAATGACGTATTACATGCAGTAACACATGGAAACTAGTAATTGAGACCATAAACCAATCAGGAAAGTTATTACTGTGTTTACTGGAAGCTGAGGAGCCATTTCCTCATACATGTCTATGTAGTCTGAGTTAATTTTAGATCTAAACAGTTTTACAGAAGAAATAAACATGTTTTCAGTGTCTATGAAAGATTCATCCAGTAAATTCAAAGTTAGTGGATTTCTTGCATACAGCTCTACTCCTGTCCACTGCCTTACCATCCTCTTACCCTGCATCACACACCCAGAACACAATAAAGGATATTATAAGCGGATTGAATTCTGCATAAAGCAAACAACCTGGGTAAAGTCCATTGCTGGTTATAATGAACAAGCACTTCCTGAGGCCCAGAGCAGGGACTCACAGAAGGACAGAAAGTTAAAATCCAGCAGCTTTTCTTTTCTTTTTATATGCATCCATGTGCTTCTAGGCCTGACCAGCTGAGTCAGTTTCTCTATTGAACACGTCTCATATTTGTTCATAGGTGTAACAAAGCAAATGCTTATTCTTCCTGGATTTGTGTTGATCTTTCTTCCACCTCCCTTTAAGCATACATACATACCTTTTACACGCAGACGTATGAATCTGGCGTCATAAAGCCCGACTCATGCTCAGTGAAAGTGCTCCAAACTGCAAACCACAATGTCAGAGTGTTAATTCATATCTAAATAGCATCGTGCAGCATGTCCAGCCGAGGCTTTGATTAGGCACACGGTTAGATGGAAAACACGATATTAACTAATAAATTAATTTAATCTTGGTTTTGTTTGTTTTGGCTTTAAAAAGCAGATATGGCACTTTGTGTTACGTAAGACGAGGTGGTGACTGGGCGAAGCAGATGACGTGCCTTTGTAATGTTAAAAGGATTACATGTTCCTTAATTGTGGCCTTCCTTTCATGGTTGATTGAAGATGTATTCGAATGAAACCTGTGATATCCAAATATTTAAATGTAGTGCCGGTTGACAAGTCACAATTTCCTCCAAATTCCTTGAAATCTCTACAACCTACAATACTATAGAAAAAATCCCTAACTCATAAATTGCTTAAAGACACAATGCTGAGTAAGAGAAAAGACAAGAACTGTTTCATGTAACTATTGTGTAACAAAACCTCTTGAGTTTTTTATTCTTCCTGTGATAGTCATGGATCACAGTCATTGGATATTATTAATGAAACCGCCCTAGGTGGTTATTTCATGGCATTCTATCAATTCTGAGTCATCCTAACCAGAGTAACAAGGCTAAGACAGATAATCTAAACACAGCAGCTTAGACAGCCACACCTTGGGTACATAATGTATTATTGTAGGGTCTTTACCTCACAGTATGAAACACCTTGCGATGACTGTTGTTGTGATTCAATTCAATTCTAATTGAATTGAACTGAATACGATGACATCTGTTATAGTTTCATTAGCAATGAGCCCAGATAGAAGCTGAGCTATTTTGGTAATGGTGACCTGCACTCAGATTATGTAACCTTGTGGGTATATGGTATTGTGTGTGGGTAGATATTACACACATGATTACAGGTGTACAATACACTGACTCTTTGTTTAAATCTACTGGATTTTGTATCCACTCACATAACTGCCATGTCCCTTGCCGTTAATTTATGTAATTCAAAGACTCAGGCAGGCTGGTGTGTAAATGATGCTTAGTAGGTGTGCCAAGAAAATATCCCCCACACATTACACCACCAGCAACAGTCTGAGCTACTGATACTATGCAGGGTGGATCATTTCTCCAATGTCCTATTGTCCCATTTTAGTGAGGCTATGTGAATTGCAACTTCAATTTTCTTGTTTAACAGGAGTGACACCCAGTGTGATTTTCTGCTAACTGCTTCAAGGTTGTGCATTCAGAGATACTCTTCTACATACCGTGGTTGAAACAAGTGATTATTTGAGTTACTGTGGCCTTCCTATCAGCTCAGAGCAGTCTGGCCATTCTCTTCTGACCTCTGACATCAACAAAATATTTTCTCCCAGAGAATTGCTGCTCACTGGATAGTTTCTCTTGTTCAGACCATTCTCTGTAAACCCTAGAAATGGCTGTGTGAGAAAATATCAGCAGATCAGCAGTTTATGAAATACTCAGATGAGCCCATCTGGTACCAACAGCCATGCCTTTTTCAAGGCCACTTAAATTACCTTTCTTCTGATTCTGACGCTCAGTTTGAACTTCAGCAGGTCATCTTAACAATCTGTTGAACAAGTGTACCTAACAATGTTGCCACTGAGTGTATATCATCAATTCATTTATTAAATAAAAAGTCTAACAACCCTGACTTCATAACTCGGGGAGAGTTGCATAAAATTCAAATCATATTGAATGTGCAATCTCTTTAAAGAAGCACTGGATTCTCAATGCGGTCCTTTTTTTAAAAAACTGCAGGAAAGTTTAAAAGCAACGATAATAAACTGTTTTTCATATTTACAGTCAGTGATAAAAAAAAAAAATCACGATGGCATGAAGGGAAAGCTACCTCAGTCGATTTCTCTTGTCTCAGTCTCCAATCAAGTCCTCAGACACAAATGGGTTGGTGGTGTTGTATATTTGTCAACAGTGTGAGTCTGCAAGCCATGCCATATAAATCCACACACACACAAGTCACAAGTATATGGCCATGCTGTTGTAGCTATGCTTAGCTACATTCTGCCTGGTGCATTTCTGTCATTGTTTACTTCACAGAAAGATATCAATATTCTCTGCAAATGTAAAGATGAAGACAAAAACAGTAAATAAATTGCTCTCTAAGCACTTGAGGCCTGCGTCTAACCCAGAGATTTAAAAATGATTACACAAAAGCAGTGCCCTCTCCTCCACCCCACCACCCCCCAATACCCCATTTAGCTTCTGTAAGATTAAAGGCTGATCATGTATCTGATGGTGCCACAGCAAGTTTCTTACTGCCATTAGTCTGCTGCAAGCACCTAATCCCAGTAAATCCTTTATTTTCCCCAGTACACCCAACACACACGCACTGCCAACCTTAAATGAAGCACACCAACAAGTAGGATAAATAAGTGAAGTAGGACCAAAGAATAAAAACTGCTGTGTCGCTACTGAAAGGATTGTCATCACAGCGAAACAATTTTCTTCTAATCCACGGCCAGTAATCAAAGCAGAATGATGCGCATCAGACGACAATGACGCATTTGCCCATAAGGCCGTGATCTTGGTGTCCGTCTGCAACCTGTTCAGAGTAATAGGATCATTGCAGTGGAGGGCAGAGGTTTTAGGAAGGTCATAAGAGTGGGACAGGCTGCTGAGACACCAATGATTAGACAGATGCACGTCTCTCAGCCTCGAAGCCACAAATTATGCATGCAAGTAATTGTGGGTAGAACAAGAGTGTACAAGTTATGGAAAATTTTGAATGATTTGATGATCTGTGCAGTCATTGTAATGAAGTAATCATATGAGTAAATACTTTATAGCTGATAGTTATAAAACTTTTCTTATACTAATGATTAAAACACTTCATAAAAAAGAATTTTTTTTCAAAAAGAAAACACAAAAACATCTTTAAACTTAATGTTCACATCAATATGAACAAGTGAGGAAGAGGGGTTTTAATACACTTTCCTATTGTACCACATGTGCTGTACATGATGTACAGATACGTATGACAATTCTCGCCAATATATGCCCCCGTTTGCAAAAAGAGAATTGGGACAGGGGCCTGTTTACAACTCTGTTACATCATAAGTACTGCATAAGGATTTTGGAACTTTTTGTAGTTTTGAAAGTGAAATATTTCCTGTTTTTCCTTATATCAGATTTGAGCTGCTCAACAATTCGGGAGCTCCTTTTTCATATCCCTTGTTTTGTAAAGCACCCACTGTTTTCAGTGGTCACATGGTAGACTACAAGCGGGCCAGTAGCACCCAGACTCTGTTACTGTGGAGCTATGTTGACCTGCAGTAAGGTCAGCAACAACATCGATGATGCAGCTTTGGGAGTTCCAAATGGTGGGAAAGGGGTGAGACACATCACACCCTTTTCATGGTGAATACATCTTACTAACATCAGGATGGAGGAACAGGGAATCACCTTTGCAAATGTACCTCGTGTCCAGAGATCTTTTATACCTTATGGCAGGGATCCTCACATCCAGGCCTCGAAAGCCGGTGTTCTGCAGGTTTTAGATGTGTCCTTGATCCAACACACCTTAATCAAATGGCTGAATTACCTCCTCAGTATGCAGTCAAGTTCTCCAGAGTCCTGCTAATGACTTCTATATTTGACTCACATGTGTTGAAGCAGGGACATATGTAAAACCTGCAGGACAGGGGCTCTCGAGGCCTGGATGTGTGGATCCCTGCCTTTTAGCATAACACTGTTGAACAAATACATACGATATGATACGATACGATATGATAAATACAAACATATTTTATGTGAAAAAATGTGGTTTGGCATTTTCTTACTGAAATAAGCAAGAGCTTCCTTGAGAAAAAGAAACTTTATTTGGGCTTCAGCATATGATGCTTCTAATATCTGTATTATTGTTTAACACTGAACTTTAGTTAATCAGTTATTGACTATTCAGCACAAAGACTTGGACCAGGGAAACAGTCAGCCTGACAATTTTCACTGTGCGAACAGAGTCATAAACCATATGGTGGAGGGGAATTATATGCTGAACAGCAGCTGAGTCAACTGACTTCCTGAAGCCACAAGTCAGGGTTGTCCCAAGTTCACAGAGAGGACAAAACTCCTATATGTGTCACAGGTTCTGGTGTGATATTTTTGATTTGCTGTCTTTGTGCTAATCTGATAATCTGGATATTTTTGTCTGACGTACTCAATGTGTCATATTAGCTAACTACTGTGTCATGCATTTTTTTCAGTGCCTTTACCACAAAACATTACAGACTACACAATAGTCAACAGCATAAGCATTGCATCCATGACGGCCTTGGTGATGTCACTGGGATGGGCCTGAGTACTGGAAACAAGAATGTAAACAAACATTTATGTGGATGATCCTCTATATGTATTGTTTGAAAAAGATAAACCTGTTTGTGTGTCCTCTGACCTGTGTGTCACTTCTCTTGTGTGAAGAGCACACATTAATCAACGTCAAAGATACATCACACAACAGGAAAAAAAGCTTTGACATGCTCAGCTTTTTGCTGCTCTAGATGTGCCGTCTGTTCTTGACCAATGAAATTATGAAATGGGTTTACACGCTTTGTATTTCAGTTTAGGTTTTCTGTGCAATTTTGAATAATTAGAGACAAGCATAAAAAAAATTGTAAGAGTTATATAGTACTGCAAATAATCAGGTTTTGCTACTGCTCAGGGGTTAGTAAGGGAGTGTTTGCAGACAAGTCAGCATCGTCCATGCAAACTGCTAGTGACTGCTGCAATTGGCTAGCAACCAAAAGCAATAACATGGAGGTTTTTGGTGCAGCACCAAGTGACTAATTTCACCTTTTTATGTTGTTGGCAGATAGCTGCCAGCCTGTGTGACTGGAGCTTTAAGTTACAGTGCAGTTGGGTAAAAATGCATATTAATATCATTTAAAAAAATCACTTTCCTCCTCCTCATTAGCAATCATCCTTCAGTTGATTCAAGTCTTTCAAGGCGCAGCCTGCCTTCACTAGACTCAATCCAAACAAAAAACACTAACCTTGAGGGCTCCTCTGTGAGTGCTGGACAAATCCAGGGCTGGTATTTGAAACGTAAATGAAGAAAATATATATCACATTGATAATCACTTGTTTGAACAGCCAGGCAGAGTAGCTGTTTCTACGAGACAGCCTGCGTCAGCAGCAAGGTGAAACAACAGAGATTACAATGTCAGGAGACGGACCACAATCTGTGTCAGATATTTGATTTTTAGCCATTCAAACAGTCGGGAGATGGGAACAAACTGCTCTACCTTTTAGATAAAGAAATCTAATCAGTTTATCACTTTAATGCAAACCGCTCCTTAATGCAATCATTAGTATATTCTCTTCTTTTATACTGTACTTAGTACCTGTCAAAGGTTTTACACACTATTCATGGGAGTTGTCCAGGGTAGCTTCCACTAAAAATATATTCATACTAATCGCAACAAAAATGCTCTTCAGTGTGAGAACTGGTTGAAGGTTGAATCCTTTCCTCACACAAAGGGGTTTATGTTTTTGCACCTGTTAGTTTCTGAATCTCTCACCAGGAAGTATGAGAAATTTTTCCTAGCATTTGCTGGACAAATACCCATTGCACTGAGAAACAAAGGCTCATATTTTGGAAGGATAGTGGAAATAAATCAAATTGAGATTGCACATACTGGCTCTATGTTAGAGATTTTATTGGTGCTGCAAGATGTCATCCACAAATACAACTCCATCCATCCAGCCATCCATTCTTTTCCGCTCAAAAATTAGCTCAGTTTCCATTTGTTGGCAGTAACATGTCTCAAAAAAAGTTGGGACGGGGCCATGGTTCCCACTGTTTAGCATCCTCTCCTCTTTTAATAAAAGTCCATAAATACCCAGGAACTGAGGAGACCATTTTCTGGACTTTTGGGAAAGGAATCTTGTCCCATTCTCATCTGATATAAGATTTTAGCTGCTCAGCTGGCCTGGGTCTTCTTTGTCATAAGGTCTGAACTGTAAGCAGGCCAGTTCAGCGCCTGGCTGCTGTATGTGTTTTAACATTGTCTTGCTGAAATATGCAAGGCCTTCCCTGAAAAATACATCATCTGGATGGGAGCATATGTTGCGGTAAGACTTTATTATACCTTTCAGCACTGAACTGATGGTCTGTCTCCTCTTTAGTTTGGAGGGCACAGGGTCCATATTTTCCAAAAAGCATTTCACGTTTCGATTCATTTGACCACAGAACAGTTTTTTATTCTGCCTCAGTCCATTTTAAATGATCTTTGGCTCAGAGAAGGCAGCACTGTTTCTGGATCATGTTTAACTTGCACAGAGAACTGTGCTCACAGACAATGACTTACAATGATTTCCTGAGAGACTAAAGATCATGGGTTTCCAGCATTGATTTTTGGCTTTGTCCTTTGCGCACAGAGATTTCTCCACATTCTCCTAAGCTTTGAATATTTTGTACCATAGATTATGAGATATTCAAAGTCTTTGCAATTTTTGAGGAAAATATTTAAAAATTTTTCACAATTTGTAAATGCAGATTTTGAAGCTTGGTGAATCGCTGACTGTTTTTACTCCTGAGAAACACTGCCTCTCCAAGATGTTCTTTTTATACCCAAGCATACACCTGGCTGTTACTGACCTGTTTCTATTTAGCTTAATTAGTTTCAAAATGTTTCTCTTTTCCCAACATTTTTGAGACATGCCAGTGTCATCAAATTCAAAATGAGCCAATATTTTTCGTGAAATAGTAACATTTGATGTGTTTCTATTCTATTGTGAATAAAATATGGGTTAATGACATTTGCAAGTCATTGCATTTTCTTTTTATTTAATTTTACTGTGTTCCAACTTATTTAGAACTGGAGTGGCATTTATATTTAAAGCTCTATTTACACCAAATATTTGAACATTCAGACTTTTTTGGTAGGTTGCATGACTTCCAACCAATGCACTTACTTAAATAAAATCAGCATTCTCTAAAATGCTATGAAGGGGATCCCATTCAACTTTAAATGCTTCTCAGATACCAAATTAATACTGTGACACAGGTTGTTTTTTTTTTAATAATGAAAGATTAGCAAATCAGCAGTTCTGAGGTAAACAGCAGAAGCATGGCATTACACATTACATAGCATTCTATCAGGCCTAATGAACCGATTGGCCAATGCAGTTGGTTGCCGGTTGGCGTCATATGGCATTGTTGAAAAGTTTAATCCAGTTAAACCTTTTTGTTGAATGACCCTGCGTGCTTTCCCCAGAACCCTGTGAACTAGCAACTGGCTGTACCACTGGAGTGGTGTCAACGAAATGAACGAAAGGGCTTTGTAAAGCTGGTCTGAATGTTGCTTTACTCACACGCTAAACAAGGCTGCAAAAGAGGACAAAAACAGAAGCAGCATGCATGCTCACTGCATGCATATTAGAAGAGGAATTTCCCTGCATAGGGGATTTAAAGTTTGCTTGAGCATATTGATACTTTTGCATGAGCAATGCAAGTTGTTGCCACTGGAATCTAAGCTAATGTTTGCAAAATTTTCAAACTTTTTGCTTCCTACTAGGAAAGAAAACTAAAAACTAAAAAAAAGTCAGTATGTCTAACTGATTGGTATCAATGCTGTGGGCCCACAACCTCCACCTGTTCAGACTGTTACAGACACCTTTGGCCTAACCTAAATTACTTTTGGCAAAGCTCAGATGCAGAATATCATTGTGTGGGGCAGATTTCTCAACACACCTAACATCTGGCCCACATAGAGGAGGAACTGTGGCTGAATTGATGCAATTAGAAACACCCTGAGTCAAAGGCAATTGGGGCCAGAAATAAAAGCAATTGTGGGTTGAACAATAAATCCCAGCTGTATGTAAATATGTCAAAAACTTTGAAAAAAAAAATCTTGTGGTGAGTTTGTACCGGAAGCCGAGTTTGTACCGGAAGCCATCTGGTTCAGCAAGTGAGTGGCATCTCTGTACAACATATACATGCCACCATAAAACACAATCAGTAAAGTTAATGACACTGGAGGTTTCATTTAAATTTTACAGCCATCCTGTGAGTTTCTCCACACCTTGATAGAGTCTGCAAAGTGACACTGGGAATGATTGCTAAACAAATATCATGTGTCTGCATGTTGCTGAGATAATCAAACAAAACAGCTGAAGATTACCCTGAGCCATATAATTTGTGTATTTCCATCACATGAAAATAGGATGGCAATAGCAAAATAAGTTAATAACATTGAGTGAACCTCATTAAACTGATGTAAACAGCTGCATCACATCAACAAACCTTTTACTTTACCAAATTTTATATATTTTTTATTTTCCATTTGTTTTGTCTAAATCGTGTAACAGGTAAGTGAATAGAAAAGAAAAAAGCAACCAATAACACCCAAAAGCAGGCTGATGGCACATGTAGAGTATGTGCTGTTCACACTGTTCAAATCCATACTGTGAGGAGGATAACGTGAAGTGTCAAGAGTAAAAACCCAGTAAAACCACTGTGAACTCTGAAGATGGGGATTGCCCTCCAGTGGCCAAAGGAGATGACATTTCTCAGTGAGATGGCACAGGGTTATTATCTATACCTTACTGTAAGTATCCATGCATCAGGAGACAATATAATTATATGACTGCACAGTTTTAGCATCGAACATGGCTAAGTTAACTTTATTGTATCTTTTTTTTATATACATATATAAGTATTGTTTATCAGCCATTTAACAGGACCATTTTGTGGTGTCTCCACAGTGACAAAAATCCCACAGTCAGTAAAAATCAGGGGTTTTGTTTGCTGTAATTGAAAACACAAATATTGTGGTATGATTCACTGCACACATGTGGCTTTGTTCTGGGTGAATTGTGAAAAATAAATAAAAACTTCACCATAAAAGAGTTTAAAAATCCACACAAAATAAAAAACAGACTCTTCATGCTCAAAACCCACTGCCTGGAAGCATACAATATGTGTGGGAAGCACACACCTTGACATAGATTCACTTTTTGTTTTTTCTTTATCTGGGTCACCTTCCTCTTTAGCATTTTCACATCTTCTTTTGGTTCCCTTAAGACAGTTTTCACAATGGCATACCAAAAGAGGTCATTATTAAAGCTTCACCAGTCCTGTGAACTCCCATGGTGGCATTTTAAAAGGGCTTTACTGTCTGCTTTTTATTCTTTTGTATCTTAAAGTTTGCATGTCCCTGTTCTCTGTCATTTAATCACTTCCTTTCCATGCTATCCTCCTAAAAGGACACTCAGGTAAGCACACACTGCTGCTTTCCACCCGCACAATGTGTCCCAGGTTGCCTGCCATACTGTGGGAACTGTTTCTGTGGAGAGCACCACATTGTGGCACAGAAACTGTCAAGAGGGACAGTGGGATAAAACAGGAGCTGTTCTTCAGCATGGACCCAATTCATTTAGCTGGCGCACAGTGTCCTGCTCATGTAACATCACCCATCTCCTTCTAAACCGGGTCAGGTTGGAAGCATCTGATTGTTCCTCTCTGGGGTGCAACGCCAACTATAGACTGAAGGCACTATTATTCAGCCCTGTCTGCTACACTGGCATTTAGCTGAGCCATATCAATGAAAACTTGACACATAAGACAACAAATAGCCTCTTTATGGTTCTAGGCCTGTGTGGAAATCTGTTTTCACTTGTTTTCTGTGAAGAAATTTGCCAGGATTTTAAATAATGTTTATATGAACTCAGGCTTGTTTTGATGTTCTGTTTGTCATTGCTGGCACAGTGTGATCCTAATTAATTTGACAGAAAATTCTGTGAACTTGTAACAAAAAGGAAAATTATTTTAGTGAAAGGTGGCTTGCTGTTAAGAACAGAAGAAAGCACAATTAGATCTGAAACAAAAAATATATATAAATAAATAAAACTATACATTTGGTTCAGACTTTCACTAGTTTTTTTTCCTCAGACTGTTGGTCACACTAAAAAAAAATAAAAAAATTTAAAAAAAGAAAACATGAAAAGATTCAAAACCCATTGAGCATTTGACATTTTAAGGATTAAAATGCTCAATTGCTTGATTAAAAAATGCCAACTATGTAACACTGTTCCAAATTACACTGAAATGCAAATTTTGTTTTGTGTTTTTTCTCTTTTCTTTTTTTATCCATAAAATAGAAAGGAATTTTAAACCCTAGATATCGATTATATCAGCACAAGCTAAAACCAAACATATTTGCTTTGTCACAAAAGAGGAAGAGGCAGGAAATCCTCACATTTGAAAAGTTATATTTTTATTGCAAAATTTACTTTACTTTCCAGCTAATTTTCCAACCACTTGGTAAACTAATATAACTTCAGGCTGAAGGGGACATGAGGATTTCTTTTAAACAATAGCTTGATGAGTTTGTTTTAAAAATTCAGAGTTAATCAGCACAAATATTCACTGTAGTTTGGCTCCTGAGTTACCTTTGACCTTAACTGCTTGTGTGCGCCCTGCTTGAATCGGGTTAATTAAACAGCATGACAAGGTAGCAACAGCCACAGAGGAAATTTAATCAGTAATGTTGCTCTTTGACATTTGGACTGAGCTTTACCTGTAGGAGAATTGAACACAGATGTCCTGCACTGCATCTACTTTTAAGGGAATAAAAGTGCATTTTGCGTATTAACATCATGTCGGAATAGGTAAAAATAGATATGGATCTGTAAATAACTTGAGCTTATTATATAATATTATACTGCAGTATATTTCTAACTAACTCCGCAGCTCATTATCTTTCTCTTTCTTCAAAGATAAAACACATTTTGGGGTCAACTTGAAAGAAATGCAGATGTGAGCTCTGTAAATTACCTTTAAATGGTTAGATGTGTTTGAGCTGCATTTTCACATTTATTCATTGTGCAAATGTTTTGTGAAATTTTTATGGGTGAACCTGAGAGTTTGTTTTGGAGTTTATGCTCTTATTTTGAGTAGTGTGCAATACTGCAAGATTTGGTATAGATCCAATAATGAGTAAATACAGGGCCAGTATCGCTGATACTGATACCGATACCAATACCAATACTTTTTAATAATTATGAAGAATTTTCATGAAGTTTAAGTGTTTTGCGATTTTTTTTTCTCCTTTTAATCATTAATTGGTTTAAAACAGGATAGAATTGGGCAAAGTAAATACTTCATCAAAATAAAAGCTTTTTTTTCTGAAACACTAGAACAATAACAAAACAATTTCCCCCATACATTGTGATGTCTGGATTTTTTTTTTCTTAAATAAAGTGTACAAAATGATCACTCAAGAACAAATTGAAACTTCAGGTAGAGTGTTCAGAAAGTATAATACAAAATGTAATAAAAATATCCCTTTATTCAGTAATTTTCTGGATTTTTTTCTTAAATAAACAAGCTGTACAAAATTATCACTTCACAACATTATAAAACATTTACGCTTCTGGCCCGCGCCCCTACGTCCGGCCCATGATTTGATGTAAAAAATATAAGACAATTTGGCCCTTTAAGTTACTCTTTTGACATTTCACTAACTCCTCTTAATTGGAGGGGAAAGCAAAATGTCAAAAAGTAACTTAAAGGGCCAAATTGTCTTATATTTTTGACATCAAATCGTGGGCCAGAAGTAGGGGACGGGACCGGAACTGGCCCGCGGGCTGCTGACAAATTCCTTTTTTTCCCTAAGTAAAATTTGTTAGGGAGGAGCAAACTGTGCCTGCTCTGTGCTGTGAAAGGAACAGCACTTAGACAGACAGTCAGCTGGCATCTTTGATGAAACCGCAGCACTGCATACAGGAGAGAAACTGAAACTAAAGTATCGATCTTATTACACTGGTATTGATCAATATCAATACCAACGTTGGTATCGATATTATCAATATTTGGATCAATCCACCCACCACTACTCAGTAGTAATGTCAGACTTACGACAGTATAAAGTGAGCCTTAAGCAAAGGCAATATGAACATTATGTTAATGAGTACCTGGCTGACAGTGACACAAAATTTGTTCATGTTTTTTCACGTAATAAGTTAAGTTGAATGTGTAGAGTAATGTGAAGCTGTAAGCTAGTAACCTATTAGACTCAATAGGGGTGTTGTAATTTTGCCACTGAAGATATCACCAGCCTCGATTGAATGTGTTATATAGCAGTTTTTTAATATGTTATGCATGAGAGAAGGCCTGCTTATATGTGAGATAAAGCTCAAACTTGATCTGCAAATTATAGTTCATGTGCAAGTAAAATGTATGTTACATTAACATTTTCAGTTTAGGATGTGGTAATCTTTGGTTTCGCTTGTCCCGAGGTCTTACAGTGTGTTCACTGAAAGGTTTCAACAAATCAAGTCTAAGAGCTTAAGAGACCATAATTCAGCCAGGGATGCTACAAGATCAGAGGTCAAATGTGACGTGATATTTGGATCCAAACTACAATGTGACATTTAGAATCCCCATATATCGGTATCATTTCCTAAATGTTGTCAATACAAACAAGAATGAAAAATTTACCTTTTTTTACCTTGAAGAAGAGGTCAGGGGTCCAAAGTAACTTGATATTTAGAATCCCCATATATCATTCCCTATATGTTGTCAATACAAACAAAGGCAGTAAGAAACAGAAGCTCTATATAGAGTTATTATCACTTTGACCTTCAGATTAATCTGTTGACCTTGACAGCTGAGAGGACAAAGGTGACATATTTTAAATCTTTATCGGGTACTTTCTATATGTGGCATGCTATACATGCCATACTCATAAAAATCATACTTTCTAAGTTATAAAGATTTTTGTCAGTTTTTGACCAATAAATCACCAAGTTTACCTTGAAGACTTTGGTGGATGTAAGCCATATTTTACACGCCTGCAAAGTTTTATCAGAATTCATTCAAAACTTTGAGCTATCATGTTTACAGACAGAGTGACTCATGCTCACAAACACTACCAAAAACACAACCTCCTTGCCAGAGGTTTGTGAGCATGGCGTAGAGCGGTACATGCATGTTCCTTAAAATCCGCTGAAACCAGAAAGGCTTAGAAATCAGATCAATACTTTTTAATCCTATTAATGCATGCACACTGTGGTTCCCTCACAGATGCACCTTTGATTTCATGACTGTTTCAGAGAGCAGCCAAAGGCCGGGTGCTGTCAATAAATGCCTGAAGCCATCATAAGGCAAACACCAAACCAATTCTGGCACCATGAAATTCAGCTCGGAAGCTCATTGTTTGAGGTTCTATGATAATTGGGTTTGGCTTTGCTTGCTGTTTATGTAAGAGGGGCTTGTTTGTTCATCGTGTGCTCAGTTTGTGCGAAAGCCCCATCAGATCTCAATGGCTCCATTATTGGGCAAGTGGTTAGAGCCCCTTTCAAACTTCAAGCATAAGGAGCCTCTTCAAACAATCTACAAAAACTGAAACGCAATCATTCTGTATAAGGCAAAAACGGAAGAGTGAGGAAATTTGAATAACTCAAAACCTACTGTCCATTAGTGTACTACACTGTGTTATGCAAGTTCCATTCTACTTTACATCAGTCTGTGGAACGCGAGGACATTGTGTTCCCAGTGCAGTCAGGGCAAAAAAAATAATGTGTTTCATCTGCAGCCATAGCACCACAGAAATGTGCATACAACTGGCTGAGGACTTATTTCATTTCCACTGACCCAATAGCAGAGCTTTCCATGTGCCGTATGACTCCAAAGAGAAAAGGGCCACACACACAGCTGGGTCATTGTTCTGGACTGAGCGGCCAGAGTGTGCAAAGCCTCTTTAGGAGCGGATGGCCGTAAGCCTCTTTGACTGTACTCTCTGCACTGGCAGACTCTGAACCAGGTGGAGTGCAGGCAGCACTGTAACACCATAAACTCCAGGTTTAAATCCTGCAAGAACAGTTCAGTACACATTCCAACACAAGCTAAATATACTGTTTAAGTTTTATTGTTAAGTTGTGTATGAGAGGCTAATGCACACCCCCATTTATGAAGTGAAAGGTGCTGGAGGATTATCTCTGTAAGGAAATTGGACAAGCTCGACTCCTTGAGCAAACTATCCTCCCAAAACGCCACTTTCATCCTGTTTGCATTGCAAACCGTACTGGTTACCAGTAGTCAACTATGCCAGAAAAGAACATAATCCTCCTGCACTGAGCTACTCTGGAATCACTTTGTTCTTATTGTTTGAGCTTCTTTGCACTGATGAAGATAAGGAAGCATGCTGTCACATCAAATTAATCTGTAGTATTTTAATTTATGGTCTATGAGAGGAGCCACAGATGTAAGGGTGAAATGACAGGGGCCATTCATCACTCGGTGGTACGAATACACCGACTTCTTGATTACGCTGATCTCACCATCATGCTGGCTGTGTCACATGGCTCGCCATATGCCAGTCACCGGCTAAGTGACACAGACACCGTCACAGTAATCCTGGCAAGCCACAAAGCCTTCGAGTTCAGTTGAGAGGGAAAGTCCTCAGCCCCAAGTTATATGAGGCAGAGTTTTCTACAGCTCAACAAGGTTAAAAAGTGTTGAGAAGTTGTAGCTATACTTTCGGTACATACATCCATTCACTGTGTTTCAAGGTCACAGTTTCAGTCTCAAACTCAAAAGAGAGACATGCATGATTCAGGAAGATGAAAACTGGGTGTAGCCCCCCCCAAAAAACCAATAGAAAACTAAGCATAAGCCCACACATGAGGAGCCATTTCTGGTGTGCGGACTTATCTTTAGTTTTCCATGGTTTTAGTTTCATCCACAACTTATTTTGATGTTTTATTTTAATTTGGTGGTTGTGTTTATTTTTAATAGGTAGTTGTCCGTTTATCTCATTTTTTGATCTAACATCAGGGCACAGGAATAGTGTAGGGGTGTGCAGCCATTTTTGATGCATTCATAATTGTGATGCACATCACAATGGATAGTGCTTGGAATTTGGGGGGGGGGGGGCAGTATATGACACAAATAAATAAGAATGATGCCTCCTCCTCCATACATTTTTATGTGACTTATTTTGTATGAATACTGACTTCTTTTTCTATCAACACTACATGGGAACATGGTAGCTGTTGCACTTCCTTTACCACCAACATTAAATGTGGGGGGTTTACAGTCCACCAAAGATTTAAGAAATGCTGTTTTTCACAGTGACATGGAATTGCACATCTTTTTGTTTTGCAAATGGACTCATTCCCTCTTGGTTGTACGCAGCCAGCGAGGCATGTTTGTTTATGTGTTTTATGCTGCATTGCACTTGAAATGGTTTAATTTGTGCCATCTGTGTGAACTTCCTTTGATGGAATAAGATAATATAGTAACTGTATATAAACAGCACACAACTTCAGGCACAATTAAAGCATCACGTTCACCAGTTTTGTTTTGTTTTTGTGCTTCCTTTTTTCTGTGATAAAGAACAGATAAAATAGGGTTAGGACAGTTGTTGAGGCTGGGTGTTCTTAGTCTACATTACATGAAATGTGACGCAACCTAAAAAAAAAATGCATTGTTAACACAAGAGATAATTGATACTTTATTATTGCCCATCTGCATCATCTCATGAGACAGCAACCACAGCCGTGTGCTACAAGGCGAGTTCAGCATACCCAGGGGGTCTTTCTGTTATCAGGATTCATTTACTCTAACGTTGGCGATAAGGATAAGCAGTCACATGAAGCTGGTTACAAATTCACCAAGTTAACCCAGGGTTACCTGATCAAGGTTTGAGCAAAAGGGGTGGCATTGACAACATCTGACCAATCACGTTGATCAGTGTACCGGCAACTGAGCAGCTGAGTAAACTATAATAGAAAAATCTGAAATGTTTACACATGTAATACAAAACACATATTACACAGCTGCTACAGAGAAATCAGCGGCATGAGAGGAAAAGCACTGCAGTAGCTTAGTGTTAAAGGCGCTGTATAGAATGTATGTGTGCATATTAAACATTTTGATCAGTAAGACTGGAAAAGAGCTGCTATATTAATAAAGTGTAGCCTATCTGAAGACAGGAAGAAAAGCTGACAAAAATGCCAAAAATGTGAATTAACACACTTTCTACTGAGAGCCTCATTCACCCAATCACACACATACAAGGGCATCCCAAAGGACGCATCAAGATAAACTTGGGGTTCTGTACCATACACAAAGATATGCCTGCATGCAGACTGGAGGAGAGAGCTCAAACAACTGACCTGCTGACTGGGAGGTGACCCACTTTACCTCCAGAGTCACAGCCAATCACGTGAAAGAAACATTTTAAAATCTACCACTGAAATCAAATAGTTAAAATGGTAGAAAAGAGCATAAATAGTGAGCCTTTTTTTGCATATTATTAATATTTATTAATAAAGTAATGAACTTTTGTGGCCACACTCCAACTCTGTAGATAAGTTGTAAGAAAAACGTAAGAAATTGGGTGCGTGCAGCATAAACAAGCTACTCACTCAGTTATAACAGCAGACACTATTCTAAACGCACTGCTCTTAATCCATCATAGCTAACTGTAAGACATATATTTATGTATACTTTAACAGGTCATCCTCTCTGTTGAGGAAATAATCCACCACCTCTATTGTCCTCACAGTCTCAGACTTCTAAGTAAGCAGTATGTGCACATGATGAAAGCAGACTGAATTCATGAGTCAGCTGTGATGATTCCATGAGTCAGGGGGAAATGAAGGAAGCAGCTGCTTCCCTGTGTCATCTGACTGTTTTTTATTTCCACTGTGAAGCAGCCTTTTATTGCACTTGCTGTCTGCCCTGTTTTCATTTACAAATGTAAAACCACAAGTCATTATTATTTAAAGGCAGTCAAAGATAACTTTTTTTGGTAAGTTTTGAAATATGCACAGGACATACACAGGCTTAAAATGTAGTTTCCCCTCACCCACAGTGTACATCTAGAATGAACAAAAATAATGTAAAATAAAGCAGAGCACTATGAGGATATGAGATTCAGATATGAAAATAAATATGAGGTATCAGTATAAATATGAATTACAAAAGATGTAGCAGTGGAGAGCTGGGACTGAACTCTCAGTGACCATCTCTGATGACAATGGTCTGTTATGATTTATTGTCCGGACACATTATAATGTCTGGTCTCCAGTTTCATGGGATTTCCTCTTCCCTTCATTCCCTCGTTTTATCCACCAGGTGAATCACAGGTAATCAGAGGAGGGAGAGAGAAGCTGTCTTTTTGTGTTTTTTGTTTTAGGTAACTGCGTACTGCTATCTCGCATGGAAAGCGAATTTGAACACGGACAGCATTGATTTTACAGCCTGCAGTTCAGATGAACCCACAAGGTAATTTCTTCTTCTATTTCTTGTTATTTGTACCACATTTGTGGGGACTGTGCTTGTCCAGTGAAAACTAAAAATAGGCATCAATTAAAATGTGACACAGTGAAAGCAGTCTCTCTCCTTTCATCTCCAACACAGCTGTCATAAAACTTCTCGCTTGTTTGCATCCATCTTTAAATTACTGGCATCTTGTGGCCACCGCTGACTGTTGTCTCTGGAAGCAAGCTTGACTCCACTTCCTCTGATATCTGTAGTGTGTGTTGTTTTCATGGGCATGTTTGTGTCCTGCTGACAAAGTCTGGATGTTGAGAAGCCAACAGCTTTTATGTGCATTGTAGATAAACTTCTAGTCTTTGATGGGAAACTGATGGGATTTTGTGTGCTAGTCAAGCTGTTGTTGGCTCTGCTTTCACCGATCTGATCTCTTACTATCTGCCCTTTGTATGGAAACAGAGCTAGCATTAGCAAGCATTAGCCCTCTGTGATCTGCTGTATCATCTTAACAAATAAGTTTTTCCTTACTAATCACCTTGGCAAGATAGGCCTTAATGATGGAGAGAGGACATCAAATCCTACCATGTGTGGTTTAACGAAACAGGCAAGTTGCACCAGACGGCACCAGCACTTTCAGATGCATTTATGATGAGGGTGGGCAATTCATTTTCCCAATGGGCCACCAGGGGTGTAGCCCTCCACAACAGACCTAGTTACTCATGTGACTCCTTGGGAAAATTGATTGCCCACGTCTAGTCTATGAGAACAAATGAGAGACACTGCATGTTTATTAATAAGCAACTCGTCAGTCTCACAGTAATTCATACTCTTCCTTGCCATTAATTTTCAAAATAAGACATAAAACCAAAGTGACCATGAACTTATTAGCAAGCTGTTTACTGAGGCAACAAAAAAATAGACTTTTATCCAATCTGACATCCTGCACCCACTTTACCTTTTAGAACTAGAAACTACATCCATATTTTATATACAGTCTATGATCTTACTCTGTTTGTACAACCTAAGTTACCATGCTAATAAGCAATAAAAGACAACTGCCATTGAGACTCATTAGAAATGTTGTGACAAGTATCGAATGATAATGTCTACATAAACAGTCCAATCAAGTATCAATCCAGTAATTTTAAAGAGTTCTGTAATCATTTGTGCCACAGTCTGCCAAAAGACCTCTATACAGCAAATGTTTTGATTTGTTACAGCAGTTTTGATCATTTCTTAATAACATTTACATTTACTTTAATGGATTACACAGCAGTGGGGAATAAAGTTTATTACAGTAGAAGTCTTTCTGAAAGCACTGTAACTAAGTTTAAGGATATAATTCCTTCATTATTATGCTCTTCAGTGCCATGTGCCAACACAGTGCAGAGTAGCTACCTAAACTCTGCTCCCAGTGAAGTAGATTATCTCGTCAATAGTTTTACATCCTTACTGCGTAAAACTTCGGATACAATGGATCTTCTGAAAAGGAAAGCTTCAAATCAGAAGTGCCTTCAATTTCTTCAATTGAAGAAAATAAGAACAACCCCAGGTTTCCTTTCAGCACTGTAGCCAGGCTGACAAAGAGTCAGAGCTCTGTAGAGCCGAGTATTCCTT